>JAUMJK010001249.1:0-203253 GCA_033558105.1 Coccyzus lansbergi
GGGGCGGAGCTAAGGTAGGGTAGAGAGCGCCCTGATTAGCCAGGACGGCGGAAATGGGCGGGGCGAGAGGAAGGATTGGCCGCGCGGGGGCGGAAGTGGGCGGGGCGGACGGAGAGCGGGAAGGCGGGAGCAATGGCGGCGGCGAGGCGGGGAGCGCTGATCGTGCTGGAGGGGGTGGATCGCGCCGGGAAGAGCACGCAGGGCCGGCGGCTCGTGGAGGCGCTGAGGGACGGCGGCCACCGCGCAGAGCTGCTCCGCTTCCCCGGTACGTGGGGGCGGCGGCGGCGGCGCCATGGACAGACAGACAGACACACCTCCCCAGCCCCGGACGGACAGACAGACAGACAGACAGACCGACCCCCCCAACCAGCTTCGGGTAGAGAGACAGATCGAACCCCCTCAGTTCCGGACAGACAGACAGACAGGACCCTCCCCCAACCAGCTTCGGGTGGACAAACAGACAGACAGACAGACCCCCCCCCCAACCAGCTTCGGGTAGACAGACAGACCGAACCCCCCTCAGCCCCAGAGAGACAGACAGACAGACAGACCGACACCTCCCCAGCCCGGACGGACAGACAGACAGACCGACCTCCCACCAGCTTCGGAGAGACAGACAGACCGAACCCTCTCAGCCCCTGATAGACGGACAGACAGACTGACCCCCCCCCACCAGTCCCAGATAAACAGACAGACAGACACCCCCCCAGCCCCGGATAGACAGACAGACAGACAGACCGACCGACCCCCCTCAGTCACAGACAAGCAGGCAGACAGACAGACTGACAACCCCACCAGCCCCAGATAAACAGACAGACAGACCCCCACCCCCAGCTTCAGATAGACAGACAGACAGACCGATCCGCCACCAGCACTGGACAGACAGACAGACAGACACCCCCCTCCCCACACCAGCCCCGGAGAGGCAGACAATGAGACTAACCCCCCACCAGCTTTGGATAGACAGACAGACTAACCCCATCCAGTCCCGGACAGACAGACAGACACACTCACAGCCACAGACAGACACACTGACCCCAACCCCAGACAGACAGACACCCTCCCAGCCCTGGACAGGCAGGCAGACCGACACCTCCCCAGCCCCAGAGAGACCAGCAGAGCCCTGGACAGACAGACACCCAACCCCAGCCCTGGACAGACCGAACAACCAATGTACTCCTACCCAGGACAGACGGAACGATCGCAGCCCACCGGGAGAGACAGACAGACAGATCCACACCCCGAGACAGACAGACCCACCTCCTCAGGGCAGCCCTTGTGCCTCCTGCCCCTCTTTTCTCACAGAGAGGAGCACGGAGATCGGGCGGCTGATCAGCTCCTACCTGGGGAAGGAGAAGAACCTGGAGGACCACACCGTTCACCTGCTCTTCTCCGCCAACCGCTGGGAACACGTGTAAAGCTCGTCTTCGTTAAGCTGTAAAATTAAGCCGCGGGGTGCTGAGCCCTCCCAGGGGTTCCAGCTCGGGGCGGGTGCAGTGGGTGCAAAGGGAACATGGCTGGAAGCAACATCCGAAGGTTTGGTAGCACCTCTTGCAGCTCAGGATTTAATCTTCCTGTGTTCAGCTCTGGGCCGCTCAGCACAAGAAGGATGTTGAGGCTCTGGAGTGAGTCCAGAGAAGAGCAACGAAGCCGGTGAAGGGGCTGGAGAAGAAGAGGAGCGGCTGAGAGAGTTGGGGGGGTTTATCCTGGAGGAGAGGAGGCTGAGGGGAGACCTCATTGCTCTCTGCAACTCCCTGAGAGGAGGTTGTGGAGAGGAGGGAGCTGGGCTCTTCTCCCAAGGGACAGGATGAGAGGGAATGACCTCAAGCTCAGCCAGGGGAGGGTCAGGGATGGGGCAGCCATTTGGATTGCTAGAAAGGAGAGTAACTCTATGTCTTTTTTTTTTCCTCTGCCATGTTTATCAGCCCCTTGATGAAAGAGAAGCTGCACCAGGGGGTCACGCTTGTGGTTGACAGATACGCCTTCTCTGGAGTGGCCTTCACGAGCGCCAAAGAGGTCAGTGAGCCCTGTTCTGCGTGTGGGGAAACGGCTGCACCTGGAGGCCTGAGCCAGGCCCCAGGGAGCCTGGCCTGGACTCTTCCGCTGGAGAAACGTGGATGGAAATCATAGAATCATGGAGGGATGGAAGTCTTTGTGCCAGGACTGATGTAGGCCCAGGCTGCCCAGAGCAGGGGTGGCTGCCCCATCCCTGGAGGGGTTCAAGACCAGGCTGGATGGGGCTTGGAGCCCCTGATCCAGTGGGAGGCGTCCCTGCCCATGGCCTTGACGGACTGGATGGGCTTTGAGATCCTTCCACCTCAAACCATTCTACGATATCTCCATGTTTGTGGGTCTGTGTTTCGGGCTGCATCTCCTCTGGCTGCTCCTTCCCCACCTGGCTCTCTAGCTGACTGCTTCTTTCTTCATGTCCTCTTCTTTCCCTTCAAACTCCGTTTTCTTTAATTGGGACAGAACTTCTGCCTGGACTGGTGCAAACAGCCCGACGTTGGACTCCCAAAGCCAGATCTGATCCTGTTCCTTCAGTTAAGCCCAAAAGAAGCAGCGGAACGAGGCGACTTTGGAAACGAACGTTACGAGAACAGCTCCTTCCAAGAGAAAGTTCTACAGTCCTTTCATCACCTGATGAAAGACAAGACATTGAACTGGAAGGTGAGGAAATTGTTGTAAATCGCTCACATCACTTCTCATGGATGGTAACAGTAACAAGGGAACAGATTGAATTGCAAAGTGAGTTTTTCCCTTGTGATGTCAATTTAGGAACACGTTTCTGTCTCTTTTTTCCTCTTGGAAACAGACAATGGATGCTTCAAAGAGCATAGAAGACTTGCACCGCGAAATCAGATCCATCGCAGAGGAAACCATGCAGGAGGTGCAGAATAAACCTTTGGGAGAACTCTGGAAATAAAACTTGACGCAGGTTTATTTGGCCTGAAGGCGAAACGCACCTCTCGGATCTTCCTGGGAAGCGAGATCCTCGGATCTTGGGAAGAATTTGCATCACCTTCCCGAAACGACAGCTTCGATGCCGTGTGTTGTGGGTCCAGTGTGGTGGTTTTATCGGCTCCTCCTCTCCGCTCTGCACAGCCCCCGATGTCTTTTATACACGAACATGTGATGAGCATGTAATTAATTCCTTGTAACGACCTCCCCGCCTCACGTGGGAAGCTCTTGTTCCAGCCCCATGGACAGCAGCAAGGGGCAGGTAGAGGCTTCCCGGTTTCAGGTGCTGCCCTGTGTCTGGTTCTCCTGCCTCTCGAGTAGATGGATCCCCCGTACTGACACCGGCTTCTAGAGGACTTGATAATAAATCAGATTTTTAAACATTTGGTGTTTGATGAGGTTGAACAAAGAGTGCAAGGTCCTGCACTGGGGTCAGGGCAGCCCAGGGTTTCAGTCCAGAGAAGGAGGATGAGGTGATGGGGAACAGCTCTGAGAAGCTTGACGTGAGTTGGCAATGTGTGAACACAGCCCAGAAACCACGCGTGTCCTGGGCTGCATCCAGAGCGGTGGGAGCAGCAGGGAGGGAGGGGATTGTCCCCTCTGCTCCGCTCTGAGAGACCCACCTGGAGCCCCAAGTCCAGCTCTGGAGTCCTCAGCACAGGGAGGACATGGAGCTGTTGGAGCGAGTGCAGAGGAGGCCACAGAGATGATCTGAGGGCTGGAGCAGCTCCTGTACAAGGACAGGCTGAGAGAGGTGGGGTTGTTCAGCTTGGAGAAGTCTCTGGGTAAAGCCTGAGCAGTTTCCAGTGCTTAAAGTGGCTCCAGGAGAGCTGGGGAGAGGCTCTGGATCAGGGAGGGCAGAGATAAGACAAGGGGAATCGGTTTTGAGCTGAAAAAGGGGAGATTGAGAGGGGAGTTGCCCAGAGCAGGGGTGGCTGCCCCATCCCTGGAGGGGTTCAAGGGCAGGTTGGATGGGGCTTGGAGCCCCTGATCCAGTGGGAGGTGTCCCTGCCCATGGCAGGGGTGGGACTGGATGGGCTTTGAGGTCCCTTCCAACCCAAACCATTCCCTTATTTTTCCAGTATGATTGTTCCTCTAGGACACAGGAGGCAACTGTGCTGCGGCTCTGGCACTAAATTCAGGGAGAGCCCTTTGCTTGAGCTGCAGAACAGAGGGAGAGGATCTGGATGATGACGACAGGGCAATTGCTGATGGATCTTTCTTAATCAGTGTTTTTGCAGTGATGATTTTAAAACTGTCTAAAAGAGCTGTTATCATTAACTTAGAATCACAGAATCACCAGGTTGGAAGAGACCCACCGGATCATCGAGTCCAACCATTCCCATCAAACACTAACCCTTATCCCTCAGCACCTCGTCCACCCGCCCCTTAAACCCCTCCAGGGATCACTTGTTACCTTTCTTGTTCTAATAAGTAAAACTTGATTTCACAAATTAGTTGAGAGTTTGGGCCTTTTATGCTGCTTGCACTCAGATCAAAAGAGCAGGAACAGCTCATCAGGGCCAGGCAGCCTCTATTCTATCGGAAACACTCGAGAGAGAAAACATCATCACCGTCTCAATTTTTGCTCCCAATCCACCTCCTTCATCCTATAAGGTCAAAACCCATTCCAGCCGCGTTCCCAACCTCCACCCGCTCCGGTTCACGAGGCCGTTGGGCCAGGGCAAGGTTTGAGATCTGTTTATTCCGATACAAATCGAGAGCAGCTGAATGGAGCACAGCCCCACTCCCTCTGCTGCCTCGTCCCCCCGACTGCCGCGGGGGAGAGAGGAGAAGCAGGCAGAAAGCAGCAAATAATAATTTAGTGACCGAAGCGGAGTGGTTCCCGGGTCAAACCTCTGCCCTGGGGCAGCACAGGGACAGTTAGAGCATCGCTCGGGCAGGCCTGGGGTGGGGGGGGGTCACTGCTGGCCCGTGGCCGCCGTCCTTGGGCACAGAAGCTTTAAGTGAGGGGTTCCAACCCTAAATGTACAGCATGAAGCCTCGAGAACAGGTCTGCAATGTGCAGCACTCACCGAGGAAGCGACTGCAGCGTCACCCGTGTTAAGACAACCGTCTTCCACGGTTCCTTCAGGGCTCTAGGCCTCAAGCAGCTACGATTCCAGTATAACCAGCCCTTCCCAAGGCCACCCCCTGTCCTCACTGCCCTCCTCGGGATGACTACTTGAAAGAGGTTTCTCCGAGTCAGTGCCGCTCCGTACGGAGAAGGGAGAGGAAGGAAAGGCACCGCCGCAGCTGGGAAGCCAACGTGACCTTCAAGCACCTTTTCGGATTCGGAAAAGGAATGTCTACCAGGAAGAGCTGCCGGACAACCCACCAAAGGTACCTTGAGGAGCTTCGATAACTCACAGCTTGGTACCAACTGGATTCACGGCCTGGATGCACACGACCAGCAAATCTCACCGGTCTCCTTCCGCCTCTCTCAGCTGTGGAACCCACTTCTCTGCTCACAGCAGCTTTCCTGAAGATTCTCGCTGCGGAGATGGAGCCATTCGAGAAGCGCAACACTTCACGGACTCACCCAGGAAGACCGCACGCTGCTCCTGCTCTCCTTCCCTTCTTTCTGCTGTTATTTAAACCGAGACGGAGCTGCTCCTCCCACTTTGCTTTGCGCTTTCGCAGACAACCTTTCTTTTTGAATTACCAGTCACTTGTGAGTTCTCTCCGCTTCCTTTTCACGGGGTGGGGGCAGGAGAAGGGGCGAGGAAGGCGGGAGAGAACAGGAGCTGTGCCGTAGGCAGCCCGGCCGCCCATGCTCCAGGGGCTTCCCAGCTTTCCGGACGTGGCTGCTGTTCATTCGCATCGGGAGCTGCAGTCCAGGTTGGCCGGCGAGAAGCTGCTAAAGGAATTAACTACGCGTTTCACCTGCTAAGTGGCTCGGGGTGGGGGCCTCTAAGCTTCAGAAGGAGGGGACTCGGTGCTCTAACGATTTCTGTGCCTCCGCGGAAGGGCGAGGGACGCGGCTGATGGAACAGAGAGGCTTGGAACTCCCAAGCGCCGCCGTATCCGCTGCCAGAAACTGGTTTCTGCTGAGAAATTCTGACTCCAGCCAGTGCGGCCGCAACACCCACTCGGTTCTTCATCCCAACGTGCTCCGCTGAGGCTGCACAGAATGCCAGGATGGACAAGAGGCGGGGATGGCAGCAAGCGCCTATGGAAACTGGTAGCCCCAGGCTCTCGAAGGAGCTTCCCTCCCCCCCTTTCTCCCTACACGGAACACAAATTCGGAGTCAGTTGCCCTAATGGATTTCAAAGGGATAGGATCTCGAAGTCTTCGTCTTCCGAGTCAAAGAACCTTTCCAATCTGTCAGCATCGGAGGAGTCTGCGAGAGGAAAAAAGGAAGTGTGATCGCGGTGGGATGCACAGACTGCTCAGCATAGAACCATAGAACAACCAGGTTGGAAGAGACCCTCCGGATCATCGAGTCCAACCATTCCCATCAATCACTAACCCATGTCCCTCAGCACCTCGTCCAACTGTCCCTTAAACCCCTCCAGGGATGGTGACTCAACCCCCTCCCTGGGCAGCCTGTTCCAGTGCTCATGCTTAGCTCTGCCTCTCTGCGTGTCCTCACCTGGTGTGAGATTCACGACATCGGGGTTGGAGAAATGCGACGGCTGACGTTCCACCAGTTCAAACATGGGCAGCGCTCCTCTCACCAGGGACAGCTGGGGAGGAAGAGCAGAGCCGTCAGAACCAGCAGCTCCCTACTCCCAGTGCTCATTAATCACAGAATCATAGAACAACCAGGTTGGAAGGGACCCATCGGATCTTCTAGTCCAACCCTTCCTATTAAGGGGTAGCAACGATCTGCTGGGACTTGAGCGAAGCCGAGAAACAGCGTCTCAGATCTTCAATGTGCACCATCAGCAGAAGTTCAGAGCCGTGGTGCTCAGTTTGGGAGTTTAATAAGCTGTTTTCATATGCTTCAAAATAGGATTGTGCTGTAGAGAATGTGCTTTCTGTGCAATGGTCTGGAAACAAGACAACATCCTCTATTCCTTTCACATAGGATCATGGAATGGGTTGGGTTGGAAGGGACCTTAAGGCCCATCCAGTGCCACCTCTGCCACGGGCAGGGACACCTCCCACTGGCTCAGGGCCTCCAAGTCCCATCCAACCTGCCCTTGAACCCCTCCAGGGATGGGGCAGCCACCCCTGCTCTGGGCAACCTGGGCCAGGGCCTCCCCACCCTCACAGCAAAACATTTCTCCCTAAGATCTCATCTCCATCTCCCCTTTTTCAGCTTAAATCCAAAGTTTAATATAAACACACAAACCTTTTTGATTTGCTGGCACCAATCATTAAAGTCTTCCTCTGTGTCGCAGAAAAAACCCTGAAAAAGAAGAATTGATTTTTATATATTGTGGATTGATCATTTCAGGCATGAGGAATTGTAGTAACACCAAGCAACACCGTGAGCGGCGGCAACACCGAACTCCCTTTCTTTTAAACCACAGTTTGTGCTGTTTTGTCAAACGGAATGTTTGCTGTGTGCTTGATGTGAGCAGCACCCAAAGTCACAGAATCATAGAACAACCAGGTTGGAAGAGACCCACCGGATCATCGAGTCCAACCATTCCCATCCAACACTAACCCATGTCCCTCAGCACCTCGTCCACCCGTCCCTTAAACCCCTCCAGGGAAGGTGAATCATCCCCTCTTGTCCTGCAAAACAGAGGGAATACAACCCTGCTCCTTCAGGAGACGGAAAATGAGCAGCAGGAACTCACCACGGCGATGGAGGGGTCGAGCTCGGCGATGCTCATCCTGCAGGGAGGGTGCTGGCAGTGGAAGCTCTCGTCGGGGAGGCAGCTGCTGTCGTTGGGCTCCACCGCAGGCTGCGTAGTGTGGGGATCCAGGTAAATGAGCTCCTCACCTGGACAGACAGACAGACATGGAGACATCAGCAGGACGAACGCTACCAGAAGCTGGTCTTCTGAGAAGTAAATCATAGAATAGAATCATAGAATAACCAGGCTGGAAGAGACCCACCGGATTATCAAGCTCACAAAGAGCTTCAGCCCAAGCCTCCAGCAGGCAAGAAGAACCCTGAAGCTGGCACCACAGCCCAAGAAGGAGGAGAACTGTGCCACTCCACAGGTGCCGGGTCCTGCACTTGGGCATAACAACCCTATGCAGAGCTACAGACTGGGAGAAGTCTGGCTGGAAAACTGCCAGGAGGAGAGGGACCTGGGGGGGTTGGTTGACAGCGACTGACCATGAGGCAACAGTGTGCCCAGGTGGCCAAGAAGGCCAGTGGCATCTTGGCTTGGATCAGAAATAGTGTGACCAGCAGGGCCAGGGAGTTTATTCTCCCTCTGGACTCAGCACTGGTGAGGCCGCTCCTTGAATCCTGTGTTCAGTTGTGGGTCCCTCTGCACAAGAAGGATGTTGAAGCTCTGGAGCGAGTCCAGAGAAGAGCAACGAGGCTGGTGAGGGGTCTGGAGAACAGGCCCTATGAGGAGCGTCTGACAGAGCTGGGGGTGTTTAGCCTGGAGAAGAGGAGGCTGAGAGGAGACCTCATTGCTCTCTACAACTACCTTAAAGGAGATTATAGAGAGGAGGGAGCTGGCCTCTTCTCCCAAGGGACAGGGGACAAGGCAAGAGGGAATGGCCTCAAGCTCTGCCAGGGGAGATTTAGGCTAGACATTAGGAAAAAGTTTTTCACGGAAAGGGTGACTGGGCATTGGAATAGGCTGCCCAGGGAGGGGGTTGATTCACCTTCCCTGGAGGTGTTTAAGGGACAGGTAGATGAGGTCTTGAGGGACATGGTTTAGTGTTTGATAAGAATGGTTGGACTCCATGATCTGTCGGGTCTCTTCCAACCTGGTAATTCTATGATTCTATATTTTTTTAACTGGAAAGTCTCTGCAAGACTCCGGACACTCACCGACGTAGCCAATGAAGTAGTGAGCGCTGTTTGGTTTCCCTCCGATCACTCCCAGGGACTGGGGCATCATGAAGCAGTGCTGGAAAAGCAACACAGAAAACACGCAGCTGATAGACAGTGAGACAGCGAGTGGTAACGACCACAAACATCCACAAATGCAGCGGGAAAGAAAGATGGGGAGACTGAAAATCAGCAAGGACAGACATTTCTGGAGAAAAGCTCCACCAGGAAAGCTGAAGAGGGCAAGACAGGGCCCTCAGGGAACACAGCAGCAGCTGATTTAACTGCTGACAGGAATACATAGGTGAGAGCAAAGGGAAGCAGCAGCAGGACTCGGCAGGGCAAGTCCTGGAGCTGTCTTGAGGTTGCAACGATGCCCTCGAGAGGAAACAGTCGTTCAGGAAACAGTTTAAGTTCCTTCAGCAGCTGCAGTAGCCACACAACATCTACTGAGTTGTGGGCAAGTAACTTTCTGTGACTACTCAGCTCAGAGCCTGCACAGCAAGACAGTATGAACACTGCACACGGTAAATCCTGCAGCCTCCTCATCTTCCACACTGCAACCATCAACCAAATTCCAGCCTCAAGCTGCAGCAGAAGTTCAGAGCCGCAGGGAGTCAACCACACCGCAGCCATTCCCGCTCCAGCTGCCGCCACACGCACCACAGTCAAGCTGAGACAATCTAAACACAAAGAAGGACTGAGGTCAAGTCCTTAAGCGTCACGACACCCAGAATTCAGCCCCAGGTTCCCTACCTTTAGTGTTTCGATGTAGGCTTCGTTGATCTCTGTGAGCCCAAGGCGGAGAGGTATCAGCAGCACCAATGGTTTCCACGGGGAGAGCCGATCTCGGAGCCCAGCGTCCCCCGGGCACCCGTTGTAGAGCATGTCTGACCCCAGAGCTGAGCAGGCCGCAGCTCCAGCACACGGGAAGCCGGACTGGCACAACCGCCCTATGGAAAGGGAGCAGAAAGCAGCAGAAATCACCTCCATTCCCACACCCTGAGTCATTCTATTTGACCACTGATCAACAATTGCTATTTACTAGAAGACAATAGCACCTATAAAAAAAAAAGGGATGCTTAACAAGGTGCAGTGTTGGGATAACATAGAATCATAGAACAACCAGGTTGGAAGAGACCCTCCGGATCATCGAGTCCAACCATTCCTATCGAACACTAAATCATGTCCCTCAGGACCTCATCTACCCATGCCTTAAACACCTCCAGGGAAGGTGAAGCAACCACCTCCCTGGGCAGCCTCTGACACTGCCCAATGACCCTTTCCATGAAAAACTTCCTCCTAATCTCTAGCCTGAATCTCCCCTGGTGGAGCTTGAGACCATTCCCTCTTGTCCTGTCCCCTGTCCCTTGGGAGAAGAGCCCAGCTCCCTCCTCTCCACAACCTCCTTTCAGGTAGCTGTAGAGAGTAATGAGGTCTCCCCTCAGCCTCCTCTTCTCCAGGATAAACACCCCCAGCTCTCTCAGCCATTCCTCATAAGGTCTGTTCTCCAGCCCCTTCCCCAGCTTCATGGCTCTTCTCTGGACTCGCTCCAGAGCCTCAATATCCTTCTTGTGCTGAGGGGCCCACAACTGGACACAGGATTTGAGGAGCGGCCTCACCAGTGCTGAGTCCAGAGGGAGAATCACTTCCCTGGACCTGCTGGTCACACCGTTTCTGATCCAAGCCAAGATGCCACTGGCCTTCTTGGCCACCTGGGCACACTGCTGCCTCATGGTCAGTCGCTGTCGACCAACCCCCCCAGGTCCCTCTCCTCCTGGCAGTTTTCCAGCCAGACTTCTCCCAGTCTGTAGCTCTGCATAGGGTTGTTGTGCCCCAAGTGCAGGACCCACTGCACATGGTGTGTGTTTGCACCTTCGGGGATCCTCTAGGGCTCCACATTCCATCAAAGATGATGCCAAAGTGTGCAGTTGGGCCCTTGGAATCCCAACCCATCCAGCAGGACCTGTGCCAAGGCGGCTGAGCGAGCCAATCAGGTCAGGCCTGAATTCAGAGAGCGCGGAGGCAGGAAGAAAAGAACCTGGAGTGTTCAGCTGCTAAAGAATTCGTGGAGGATATGAAGTTGAACTGAATGAGGAAAGGGTTATAGCTTAAGAGAGAGAGATTCACCTGGAAAGAGTGCTGTAAGGAGACAAACAGGAAAGCTGGGAAGGAGTTCGCGATTGGGGAAGGCAAGGGTAGGACGAGGGGAATATTTTTCAGCTGAAAAAGGGGAGATTGAGATGAGATCCGAGGAAGAAATTCAGCTTCTGAATGACCTGTGAAGGTGTTAGTGAGCTCCAGCATAGTTTAAGCTGCTCCAGACAGACACTGTGTCTCACAGGGTGGTTTAGGCTGGAAGGGACCTTAAAGCCCACACAGTCCCTCTGCTTCCATGGGCAAGGACACCTTCCACTGGATCAGGGGTTCGAAGCACCATCGAACGTGGCCTTGAACCCCTCCAGGGATGGGGCAGCCACCCCTGCTGTGGGCAACCTGGGCCAGGGCCTCCCCACCCTCACAGCAAAACATTTCTCCCTCGGATCTCATCTCAATCTCCCTCTTCAAATTTAAAACCATTCCCGCTGTCCTACCCCTGCCCTCCCTGGTCAAGAAGGAGGCTTCTTGCTGCCAGGGCATCTACCAAACTGCACCCCTATGGGATACTTACGGATTTCTTCCATCACTACGGTGTTGTCCATGGCTATATGGACCGCCAGGGAACTCCAGGTATCAAAAGTTGCGAGTTTCCTAGAGGAAAAATAAAAAGGAAGTGAGAAAAGATGAGTTACAACTGCAAGAAAAACAGAGTAGAGTAGCCAAGAGGAGAAACTAGCCTGAAATTAGACCTTAAAGCCCATCCAAAGCCTCAGCCATGGGCAGGGACACCTCCCACTGCATCAGGGGCTCCAAGCCCCATCCAACCTGCCCGTGAACCCCTCCAGGGATGGGGCAGCCACCCCTGCTCTGGGCAACCTGGGCCAGGGCTTCCCTGGCCATGGCAGCCAACGCAGGAGGTACCTACAAACCTAATGACCGAACTGTGTATTCGGATGATATCAAGGAAATCCACAACACTTACTTGAGCACTTGTGCGACTGTGTTTGGTCCGTACCACTGCCCTATGGATTTTCCCTCTCCAACTCCCATCTGGGCTGCACCACAAGAGAAAAAAAACCAAATAATTTATTAAGTAGTTTCACCTACTCTGTGTCCCTTCCTCGAGAAATCTCACTTGGGAAAAAATTCTTGAGTTAGCAGAATCTTTCCTTTCACAGGATATTTTAGCGTAGAGAGGAGAGAGAAGCATCTCCACAAGGTGGTAACAGAGTTGAAAAGGAAATGTCACCTCAGAGGAAACTGTACATGGAGCCTTTAATTACCAGGAGCATCCTCGTTATCGGATGTTCTCTTTGCTGAAGCTAAAGGTGCCTGAATGCCCTGTGAGGAGAACTGAACTGCTTCTCTTTTATTTGTCAGGGCGTTAATATCACAGTGAGATCCGAGTCCGTTTGCTATTTCTGGGAATTCCTTTGCTCAGCAGTCTTCTCGTCTTACAAGGTCCTAAGCGAGAACTGCAACCACATGCGTTCCTCTCACCTTCGCTCATTCAGACATGGGAATTGATGCTGAATATAACCTGACAGCCTCAAACATTTGAGTTGAGAAGGAAAATCCTTCACGATCCAGCATCAGGAGCGGCAGTTCCACATGTTGCGAAACAAGCAGCACAGTGGCCTGTACCTGTCCCACTAGTAGGTGGGTTTTGGCTAAGATATTAAACACAGAGTAATGTTTTAAACTCACGGAAAACCCAGAACAAACACTTCCGTGCTCTTCGTCGCCCAGACTCTTACCTATCTGGTGAATGGAGTAGTAGCTGTCTTTTTTGTCAATGAAGGCATTAAGAACGTTGAAGTAATTATCCGTCTGCCTCTTCCCTTTTATCCACCTCCAGTCTACGACAGACAAGGAGAAACAAATAAAACACATTCGTAAGCAGATGGGAGGCTGTGAGCTACAATTGTTTTCCCTGCACATCAAACAAGTGACCCAGTTTTCATGTCACTCTCTTATTACCGAGCATTCCCAACACTAATTTTGAAGTAAAGTAAGCACTGAAGGTGCTGAGGGACATGGGTTAGTGATTGGTGGGAACGGTTGGACTCGATGATCCAGTGGGTCTCTTCCAACCTGGTGATTCTACGATTCCTCTCATTTCCCTTTTCCCCAGGGAAGGGAATTGGGAGTCCAACTGCTCGGTTTTAGCAGCTGAAATTTGCCAGGCCAGGACTAAACTGCAACACCTCATGACATTCTCCCCACTCGAAATCCAAGGTCATCAATGAGTGTCTAAAAAATTCTGTGGCAGAGCTGCTTCCAGACCCAACACAAGAGCAGAAGGATTCAGGGAGAGGAGACTCCGCTCAGCTTAATGACAGAACTACACCCCAGAATCAATCCAAGTCGTTTTAAACTTCAGCTACATAAAATTTATGGCCTCAAGCTCTGCCAGGGGAGATTTAGGCTGGAGATTAGGAGGAAGTTTTTCACACAGAGGGTCATTGGGCATTGGAATAGGCTGCCCAGGGAGGGGGTTGAGTCACCTTCCCTGGAGGGGTTTAAGGGACGGGTAGATGAGGTCCTGAGGGACATGGGTTAGTGTTTGATAGGAATGGTTGGACTCGATGATCCGATGGGTCCCTTTCCAACCTGGTTGTTCTACGATTCTATGATAAAAACTCAAGAAAAATTTCGAGTATGCTTGGCCTCAGTGGACGCAAGCAGCGTGTTCCAGGGTTCTGCCTTTTTTCGGGGCTTGGACAAGGGCACCAATGCAGGTAGAGAGCAGGGAAAATCCAGCTGAAGGAGTTGTAACAGCTTTTTCTTTCAACAGCCTTGGGAAGGCTGAAGAAAAAGAGCCCTGAGCAATTCCCAATGGCGCCTTTGTGGAAGGACGCAGCCCTGGCTGGGCTCTGCTTTACCTCTTCCCAAATGTCTGCAGACCAAGGCCTGAGCGAAGATCATCTGGCCACACCGCAACATGCAGCCCCAGCCAGTATCCGACGTGGGACCGGTTCCTCCTGGAAACGAGGACAGAAAAGAAACAAGGAATGAGTAGGAAAGCAGGACCGAGAGCTATCAGGTTGTATGGGTAGGAGGTTCGCTCAAGAAGCCAGAGACTTGATGCTGGAAGCATTTCCTTGACAGAATCATAGAATTGTGGAATAGTTTGGGTTGGAAGGAACCTCAAACCCATCCAGTCCCACCCCTGCCATGGGCAGGGACACCTCCCACTGGATCAGGGGCTCCAAGCCCCATCCAACCTGCCCTTGAACCCCTCCAGGGATGGGGCAGCCACCCCTGCTCTGGGCAACCTGGGCCAGGGCCTCCTCACCCTCACAGCAAAACACTTCTCACCAAGATCTCATCTCAATCTCCTCTCTTTCAGCTCACAATCATTCCCCCTTGTCCTATCCCTGCCCTCCCTGCTCCAGAGCCCCTCCCCAGCTTTCCTGGAGCCCCTTTCAGCGCTGGGAGCTGCTCTAAGGTGTCCCCAGGCTAAACTGCTGCTCCTCCGCTGAGGCTCTGGCTGTTCTTGCAGCCTTCGCAAACGAAACGTTCAGTGTGACCGCAGCAACTGAGCTGCCTCACAAGTGTGCAGTCAGCTGCGCCTCAGCAGGGCTGGAAGAAGGAGTTTCTTTGTGATGCCGCTTTTTTTCTTTCCATCCCTGCACGGAGAGCACAGGGAGCATCACCCAAGAGAACCAGTTAATCGGCTTCTGGACGATCAGCAGCAATCTGCTATCGGTTTATATCATATTTATATCATTTACGACATCGAAAATTGATAAAGCTTTAGAAAATCAGCTCAGGACTTTCCCCTTAGCCTCGGAGGAGCTCAGAGTATTTAAGCAGGGAAGCAGAGAGCAGTGGCAGCAATAAAAGGGGTCGCTGGAAGAAGAGAGACTGCGAAGTTGTTTATCCTGGAGAAGAGGAGGCTGAGAGGAGACCTCATTACTCTCTACAACTACCTGAAAGGAGGTTGTAGAGAGGAGGGAGCTGGGCTCTTCTCCCAAGGGACGGGGGACAGGACAAGAGGGAATGGCCTCAAGCTCCACCAGGGGAGATTTAGGCTGGAGATTAGGAGGAAGTTTTTCACAGAAAGGGTCATTGGGTATTGGAATAGGCTGCCCAGGGAGGTGGTTGAGTCACCTTCCCTGGAGGGGTTTAAGGGACGGGTGGATGAGGTCTTGAGGGACTTGGTTTAGTGTTTGATGGGAATGGTTGGACTCAATGATCCGATGGGTCTCTTCCAACCGGGTTGTTCTATGATTCTATGAAGGAGAAGGTTTAGTGTGCAACAGGCAAACCGCAGCTGTGCTGTAAAAGGGAAATGACTCAGAAAATGGGTTCTCTTCTTATCCCTGCTCTTTAATAACTCACACGGAAACCCCTGTCGCCTTTGTGAGCCATAGTTAAATGCACGCTAACCCTACAATTTCATATGTGTATTTAATTATGGCTCAAAACTTGAATTTAAAGGGGTTAAGCCGCATCAAAGGTGTCTCAGAACTTGCTAGCAAAGGGTTTCCCAGCACAGAAAGAAAAACACAAGTCGGAAGGAGAAGCAACCAAGAATTCTCTTCCTCAAATCTGAGCCATTTTCCTCCTGCTAGAGATGATGCTGACAGTGAGGACACAGATGGGGTTTGTGATCGCGTTTACCTGCTCTCAGACCTCTTCCGACATCCCTCCCACCCAGTACGCAAAACCACCTCATGAAAGCAGAGGAACCAAAGTGTCCTCGTTCCACTTCACCGGAAAATGTTCCCCGATTACTTGGAACTGTTGGAACGGGTCCAGAGGAGGCCAGGGGGATGATCCGAGGGCTGGAGCATCTCCCAGGCTGAGAGAGCTGGGGCTGCTCAGCTTTCCTGGAGCCCCTTTCAGCTCCAGAAGTCACTTTAAGGTCTCCCCTCAGCCTTCTCCAGGCTGGAACAACCCCAACTCTCTCAGCCTGTCCTCACAGCAGAGGTTCTCAAGCCCTCAGATCATCTCCGTGGCTTCCTCTGGACCCGTTCCAACAGTTCCACCTCCTTCCTATGTTTGGGATTCCAGAACTGGATAAAATCTACCCTCTCAACTACATGAAGTGCATTTCAGATTCCATGAATCACAAGTGAATTAACGTCATGCTTGTAGAGACCATTTTGTCAGAGATAACCAGACTATCGACACTTAGACTCATCCAGAGTACATACCGATAGCAGGGAAGTTCTTTCTGTAGGTGAACCAAAGCCGAGAGGTCACATCCAACAGGATCTCTTCTTTCTCTGCAAGTTTTCCAGCATCAACAGGCACATAAATGAGGTTGGCAGCAAACACAGCTCAACCCACCTCCCACCCAGTTTGCTCTCCAGCCCCTTCCCCAGCTCCGTTCCCTTCTCCGGACACGCTCCAGCCCCTCAATGTCTTTCTCGTAGTGAGGGGCTCAGACTGAACACACCATTTGAGGTGTGGTTTTATCTCAGAGGAAACAGCCTGGAGCTACACAGGGTTGTTGAGTCCCAAAGTGCAGGGCTCTGCACTTGGCCTTGTTAAACCTCATCCCGTTGGTCTCAATCTACGGATCCAACCCGATCAGATCCCTCTGCAGAGCCTCCCTGCGCTCAGGCACTGACATTGACACTCTCAGCATCGTGATTCTAAGCTCCCCAGTCACCTTGCTGCTCCGATAGCAAAGTGCAGCGTCAACAGAGTCCTCCGGAGCCCCAGAGCGCGTCGCACCTACCCGTAAAGACACTGTATTTCCGACCAAGGATCCAGACGGGCTCTTTGGTCTCGGGGAAGTCTTCATATTCGAACCTGAGAGTGTCGTAGGTAAGAGTGGCTGGAAAAAGAAAAGGCGAAATGATCCATCTTTCATAGAACTGTAGAATCACCAGGCTGGAAGAGACCCACCGGATCATCGAGTCCAACCATTCCCATCCATCTCTAAACCACATCCCTCAGCACCTCGTCCACTTGCACCTTAAACACCTCCAGGGAAGGTGACTCAACCACCTCCCTGCTTCTTATGTTTTAAAATCATGCAGAATGATAGAAGTGGAGCTGCTGTGGATCAGCAACTTCCACAGGCAGAGAACCCGGCTCTAACTGGCACGGAAGAGCCTGGCTCCCCCTGCCACCACCAGCTCGGGAAGGCACGGATTGCTGACGCAGCCCTGGCTGCTCCACGAGCAGAAAAGCAAGAGGGATTTCCAGGCCGGGTCAGCAGCGAGTTCTGCCAGATGCAGAAAACGGTCAAGGAAACATCGAGGACCTCAGCCGACAGCCACACTCTGCTTCTCACAACAGGCACCATCACGCACACCAGAACAGTCACAGAAACGGTGTCAGGGCCCTCTTCTCATAGAATCACAGAATGGTTTGGGTTGGAAGGGGCCTCCGAGCCTATCCAATCTCTCAAAGCCATGGGCAGGGACACCTCCCGCTGGATCAGGGGCTCCAAGATCCATCCAGCCTGCCCTTGAACCCCTCCAGGGATGGGGCAGCCACCACTGCTCTGGGCAACATGGGCAAGAGCCTCCCCAAACTCACAGGAAAATATTTCTTCCTAATCAAAATCTCCCCTCTTTCAGCTTAAAACCCTTCCCCTCGCCCCATGCCTGCCCTCCCTGATCCAGAGCCCCTCCCCAGCTTTCCTGGAGCCCCTTTCAGCACTGGAAGCTGCTCTAAGGCCTCCCCGCAGCCTTCTCTTCTCCAGGCTGAACAACCCCAACTTTCCCAGCCTGCCACAGACATCAAAGTCAAGACTTTGATGATTCAAATGGAAACATGGCAAGAGATTTTCCCTGCGGTTTGCACAGCCAAGCAGCCACCACTCCCTCCAGCATCAACCACCTCAGTCCTAGTTTCCCTGCACGGCTTAGATGTTTTGCTGAAAAACTTGTTATTTAAAATACTGAAGCAGGGGAGGTTTGGAGTGGAGGTAAAAACAGGGTTTTTCCTTCCTTCACAAACTTCTTCTTGGGCTTCCCTCACCCTCTGGAGAAGCCTCTCCTCAGAGACATTTCCCTAACTACATCAGCCAATGAGTAGCACCACAACAAAACCACTGGGAATGGGGTAGATAATCACTTCCCACAGTGATTCCCTGAGAAAGGGACTTTAGTGAGGAGGAAAGCTAATGATATGGAGGCTTCAAAAGAGAGTCACGATGAGAAGGCAATCACAAAATAGAATCATAGAACAACCAAGTTGGAAGAGACCCACCTGATCATCGAGTCCAACCATTCCTATCAAACACTAACCCACGTCCCTCAGCACCTCGTCCACCCGTCCCTTTAAACACCTCCAGGGAAGGGGAATCAAACCCCTCCCTGTTCTAGTGCCCAATGACCCTTTCTGGGAAAAATTTTTTCCTAATGTCCAGCTTGACCCTCCCCTGGTGGAGCTTGAGGCCATTCCCTCTCGTCCTGTCCCCTGTCCCTTGGAAGAGCCCAGCTCCCTCCTCTCCACAACCTCCTCTCAGGGAGTTGCAGAGAGCAATGAGGTCTCCCCTCAGCCTCCTCTTCTCCAGGATAAACACCCCAAGGGCCCTCAGGTTTCTTCTCCAGCCTCTTCCCCAGCTTCGTTGCTCTTCTCTGGACTCGCTCCAGAGCCTCAACATCCTTCTTGTGCTGAGGGGCCCACAACTGAACACAGGATTTGAGGAGCAGTCTCACCAGTGTCTAGTCCAGAGGGAGAAGAACCTCCCTGGCCCTGCTGGTCACACCGTGTCTGATCCAAGCCAAGATGCCATTGGCCTTCTTGGCCACCTGGGCCACAAGCCAACTTGTCACAAAAGCTGGCAGCACCAGAGGCCCCTTCACCAGCTTCGTTGCTCTTCTCTGGACTCACTCCAAAACTGGTGATAAGGGAAGAACAGCCCTAATCCTTATCTGTAGCCTTCGAAGGACATAGATTGCGCCTCCTTTCCCCTCAGCTCTTTCAAACAAGCCACATCTCAACTACCAAAGCAACACGGGGGAGAATGGTTGGACTCGATGATCCGCTGGGTCCCTTCCAACCTGGTTGTTCTATGATTCTATGAGTTTGGAGGCAGCCAGGGAGGAGGGTCACTCAGCTGGCAAGTGGCGTTTTCCTGGATGCCTAAAGCAAACAGCTCATAAGTCTTGAGCCTCAGCTCCAGCAGGGCTGGATGCCAAGGGACCGGAGACCCGCTGGCTCCAAAGCCCCGAGCTTCTCTCCGCCACAGAATCACAGAACAACCAGGTTGGAAGGGACCCATCGGATCTTCTAGTCCAACCATTCCTATCAAACACTAAACCAAGTCCCTCAAGACCTCATCCACCCGTCCCTTAAACACCTCCAGGGAAGGTGAATCAACCACCTCCCTGGGCAGCCTATTCCAATGCCCAATGACGCTCTGTGTGAAAAACTTCCTCCTAATCTCCAGCCTAAATCTCCCCTGGTGGAGCTTGAGGCCATTCCCTCTCGTCCTGTCCCTTGGGAGAAGAGCCCAGCTCCCTCCTCTCCACAACCTCCTTTCAGGTAGTTGTAGAGAGTAATGAGGTCTCCTCTCAGCCTCCTCTTCTCCAGGCTAAACACCCCCAGCTCTCTCAGCCGTTCCTCACAGGGTCTGTTCTCCAGCCCCTTCACCAGCCTCGTTCACAGCAGGCTCTCCCTTCCCACCGAGGCAAAGCAAAGGAGCCTCTCGTAGGAAGCCGTCCCCAGGCGCTCCGGCAGCCCTCGCTGGGGCCCAGCACACGGAGCACCGGTCCCACCGCCGCCGCCCTCCCGCCCTGGAGGGCCCCAGAGGGCCTCCCCATCCCCGCCTGGCCCTAAGCCCGCGGCTCCCCGCGCCGCCCACCTGCGTCCATAGCGGCGGCCCCGCCGAGGGCTGCGGCCGCTGCTCCCGGTCCCGCCGCCCCCCTTCCCCTCCCGCCGCCACATCCGGTCGCGGCGCCACTTCCGGTCTCTGCGACGCTTCCGTCTCGGTGTCACTTCCGGCCGCGGCGATTGGCCGCTGGCGGCACCCGTCCTGGCGGCCGCCATCTTGCCGTACGGAGCGGCGGCGGCGGCGGCGGCGCTGGGGCCGGGGTGGGCGGTGAGGGGACGGCGGCGGTGGGGGCCGGGCTGGCGAGGGCGGCGCGGCTGGGCTCGGCTGGCGGCGCGCGGCGCCGGCGGCGGCATCGTCGTCGTCCCATGACACCGACGCCCGGGTAAGTGCCGCTCGGCGCATCCTCCCTTTCGGCCTCTCCCCTCGCGGGCGCTCGGCGGCGGCCCTGGCGCCTCTCGTTCCCCGCTCCGTGCTCGGTGGCTGGAAGATGGCTGCTCCCGTCAGGCGGCCGCCATGTTGCCGCGGGCAGCGCCGCTGCCATCTTGCCGTACGGCAGCCCCGGAGCGGGGGGGGAGGGCCGGGGCGATGGTGATCAGCTGCGCCGCCGCCAACTGCTCCAACCGGCAGGGCAAGGCGAGCGGCGCCGCCGTCTCCTTCCACAGGTAAGGGCTGCTCCCTCCTCTGGCCTGGCCAGCACCACCGCCGCCATCCCCCCCCCCCTCAACCCCCAAAGCTTTTGTCTCCCGCGGGGGGAGCCGGGGGGCGGGGGGGCGGGGGATGGGGAGCTGCTCGGGGGCCGCTCGGGCCCGGAGGTGGCCACCAGCGCCCGGGAGGTGGCCACTAAAGAGGTGGTGACGGCCGCTGTGATTGCGCTGTCATCGCAGGTCAGTGGCCACCCGTGTCTGGCCTCCGCAGGCTAGTTGGCCACCGTTCTGCTCGGGAAGTGGCCACCCGTGCCCAGCTGGTTGCCTCTGCCCTCTCAGGCCAGCAGCTACCGGTGGCCAGTAGTGGCCACCGTTCTGCCTGGCCGGTAGCCACCCGTGCCTGGCCGGTGACTGCTGTCCTCACAGACTAGTTGGCCACCGTTCTGCTCGGGAAGTGGCCACCCGTGCCCAACTGGTTGCCTCTGCCCTCTCAGGCCAGCAGTGGCCACCGTTCTGCCTGGCTAGTAGCCACCCATGCCTGGCCGGTAGCCACCTGTGCCTGGCCAGTGGCTGCCATCCTCGCAGGCCAGCAGCCACCAGCGGCCACCATCCTCCCTAGTCGGTAGCCATCGGTGCCTGGCAGCAGTCACCGCCCTTCCTAGCCACAACTGCCCAGCAGCAGTCACCATCCTGACTGGAGGTGGCCTCCAGCCAGTGGCTACTAGTGCCTTGGGGTGGCAATGGACGCCGGGGCGGTGGCCACTGGTGCTTGGGAGCCAGGAGCTGCCCCACAGTGGTCACGTTCTCCAGGCTGCCCAACGGTGATCACGTCATGAATCATAGAACATCCAGGTTGGAAGAGACCCATCGGATCATCGAGTCCAACCACGTCGCTCCTGCCAGGGTCACAATCGCCAGGGTGGCCGGTGGTGCCTGGTGGTCACTAGCCGGGCAAGCAATTGAATTCCTAGCAATGGAGGCAACCGCTCTGTGGATGGAGGGAACCAGTCACGAGCTCTTTGGCTACAACAACACATCCTGGAACAAGCATAACCCCTCAACGCAGCCTCCGTGATCCAAACCCAACCCTTCTCGCCTCCAAATTGCTATTTATTTATTTCTTTTTTTTATCCGTTTGGTTATAGGTTCCCTCTGAAGGACTCCAAGCGCCTCCTCCAGTGGCTCAAAGCGGTTAAGAGAGACAACTGGAAGCCCACCAAGTACTCGTTTCTGTGCAGCGAGCACTTCACCAAAGACAGTTTCTCGAAGCGGCTGGAGGACCAGCACCGCCTGTTGAAGCCCACGGCCGTCCCCACCATCTTCCAGCTTGCAGAGGAAAAACGCGACGACCTGGGTTATGTCGGACGCGGAAGGGAACTAGCGAGGCCGGAGCCGCTGCGGGATGGAGAGGACCCAAGGGAAGGAGGATGTGAGGTAGCTCCGAGGACCTCGTCTGCCAGCCAGGACTTGATGGTGATGCAAGGGACGAAAGAGATGGAGGAGGAGACTTTACAAGCCGAAATCGGATCCATGTCCGAGGAGAAAGAAAGCCTCCGCGGTCAGCTGGGCGGCTCCCGCAGAAGGACGTTAGGTGGTAAACTGGTCGCCAAGCGTAGGCCTCCGAAGAAGCCCAAGAGGTCTCGTGTGGAGAGTCCGAAGGCTGCCTGGGTGGCCGACAGGAGCGGCGAGTCGGTCGACGACTTCACTCCTCCTGCCTCTGGCGTTTGCAAGTTCATCGGCTCCCTGCATTCCTACAGCTTCTCCTCCAAGCACCCCAGGCCCTCCCTCCCGAAAGAGCAGCTAGAAAGGAAAAGGCCAAAGAGAGACGTGGCGCCCAGCTGCAGCAGCCAGCTGATGGGACACGATGAGGCCGTCGCCGAAGGCTCCCCGACTTCCTCGCGGACTGCCACCCCTCAGAAACCTTCCCAGGGTTTGTCGGCGTCCCCGGCCGACCTCACCCCGCAGCCGGCCACCGAGGCCGTGGTGGGACAGAAGGGGGACACGGACGCCAACCCCATGTCCATCAACGAGGTCATCATGTCGGCCTCGGGAGCTTGCAAGCTCATCGACTCCCTCCACTCGTACTGTTTCTCCTCGCGGCAGAGCAAAAACCAGGTGTGCTGCCTGCGGGAGCAGGTGGAGAAGAAGAACGGGGAGCTGAAGCTCCTGAGGCAGAGGATCAGCCGCTCCGACAGTCAAGTCAGGAAGCTGAAGGAGAAGCTCGATGAGCTGAAGAGGATTAGTTTCCCTTACTTGAACAGCCTGCTCTCCCTGGACTGTGGTCAGTATTCCCGGGGACTTGAGGCAGAGCTCACCCTTTTCTGAGCCATGAGGCTGGTGAAGTTAGAGGATTTGGTGGGTAAAAGGGGTGAGCAGAGTGTTTTTTTAGAAGGAGAAGTAGCAGCTGGTGTTATAACAACAGGTAGAGGTGAGACAAACAGGCTTTTGGGCTCATTTCTTAGACTTCAAGGCAATTCCTGCTGTGAAATGGGAAGTTGCAGATAGAGGTGAGACAAGCAGGGTTTTGGGCTCATTTCTTAGACTTCAAGGCTCACCCTTTTCTGAGCGATGAGGCTGGTGAAGTTAGAGGTCACGAGGATTTGGTAGGTAAAAGGGGTGAGCAGAGTATGTTTTTGGAAAGAGGACTAGCAGCTGGTGTTAGAACAACAGGTAGAGGTGAGACAAACAGGCTTTTGGGCTCATTTCTTAGACTTGAAGGCAATTCGTGCTTTGGGAAGTTGCAGATAGAGGTGAGACAAACAGGCTTTTGGGCTCAGTTCTTAGACTTCAAGGCAGTTGCTGCTGTGAAATGGGAAGTTGGGTTGTAGCGTTGCAGACAACTCTCTTGATGAATTTGGGTTTGGGTTTTTTTTGGGTTTTGTTTTTTTTTTTTTTTTTGCTTCCTGGAATGTTTTAACTCGTTTGTGACTCAGCACTGGTTGGGATGTGCCTTCCCTTGGATTTTGCTTGTGAAGCGTTTTGGTGTGTTAATGAGCTGCCGTGGGCAGCAGGTAGCTGGGAAAGCTGGTGGAGTCGTCTATCAGTCACGTAGGAAGCGCTTGTGAGCTTAAATTTTGTCTACTACGCTCAGGATCCGTGAGGTCTGAGTGAAGTGGGAGGTGTCGGCTGCGATGGTGTCGCTTGCTGGTCACAAGGAGCGTCCGCAGCTCTCAGTGTTGGGGCCAGTCTTGTTTAATCTCTTTATCCGTAATCTGGATCGAGTGGCCCCTTGGTGAGTTTGCAGATGACGCCAAATGAGGAGTGTCAATGTCCGGAGGGCTCCGTGGAGCCGTGGGACAGGCTGGATCCGTGGGACAAGCCCAAATGCATGTGGTTGAACAAGGCCAAGTGCTGGGTTTTGTGTTCGGGTCACAACAACCCTGAGCAGCTCCAGACTAGGAGAAGTCTAGCTGGAAACTGCCTGGAGGAGAAGGACCTGGGGGTGTTGGTGACAGCGACTGACCATGAGGCAGCAGTGGCCCAGGTGGCCAAGAAGGCCAATGGCATCTTGGCTTGGATCAGAAACAGGGTGACTAGAAGGAGCAGGGCATGGGTTGTCCCCCTGTGCTTGGTGCTGGTGAGGCCGCACCTTGTATCCCTGGTTCAGTTTTGGGCCCTCACTTCTTGTGTTTGTTTTGATCAGTTCCTCTATTGGAAGGCAGAAAAAGTCAGGAAATGGATAATGAAGCGGGAAGAATCATGGCTGCCCCATCCCTGGAGGGGTTCAAGGGCAGCTTGGATGGGGCTTGGAGCCCCTGATCCAGTGGGAGGTGTCCCTGCCCATGGCCTTGAGGGACTGGATGGGCTTTGAGTCCCCTTCCAAGTCAAACCATCCTGTGATTCTCTGATAGTCTTTGTTGGTAGCTACGTTTCAGTTGTCCCGACTCACCCAGTGCGTAGCTGTGGTGACTTTATGAGCTGTGAACCTGAGCCTGCATGGTTTTTGCCTTCTCCAGGCAGAGCCTTTGCTATGGGGAGCGTCAGTGAAGCCACCAACTGGTTTGACCGTGCAGGTCCTTACCTGCCTGCATCCCAGCTCCCCACACTGCAGGATCTCGCTCCTGCTGCCTGGTGTTCTGCTCCCATCCACACGTTTACGAGCAGAGAGCTTTGGGCTCTGAAACATTAAGCAGTTGGGTGCTCGTTCCCGACTGGCTTTTCCTCCAGCGACACAGGTACCTTCCTGCTGACTGGATCCCAACGGCAGATGACTGGGAAGAGCAGGAATGTGAGGCTGGTGACTCAGCTGGGTGAGTTTGGCTCCTGGCGTGCTCTGACTGTCCCAGGCCGCTCGAGCAGCCGTTCCCAACCTGTCTAACCAGGTGGATGGCCTGACTGGTTTTAGAAGCCCCGTGCTGCTCCCTGCAGAGCTGCCGCAGTGACCTTTTCCGCCTAATATTTGGATTTGCTGCGTGTTTGGCAGGAAAATGTTTCCTTCCGAGATCCGTGGGCCGCTTCCGAGGCCCGTGGGCCGAAGGCTTCCAGCAGAGGAGCGCAGTTAGGCACAGCGCGCCAGGCAGAGTGAGGTTAGATGCACCTTCTGGAGAACGTCAGGATGCTCTAGGAGAAAGCAGGGAGAGCCAGCGAGCAGATCCAGTGGGAAAGGAAAGACTATTCCAGCAGCACTGTCCTCCGGTACGTAAGGGCTGTCTGACCACCCTGTTCCATTTGAAGGTTCCACAGCTTTGCTAGCGCAGGCAGGAGAGCTGAGATCGCAGGATCACCTCACCGTAGTGCTCCAGTTTGCTTCTGCGGTAAAACTACATCTCCCAGCAGGCAACTGGGATAAATACCGTAGGGAATGGTGAGCTCACTTCCCTTAGAGCCATCTTGCCAACCTGTGCCAAACACTCTGTGGTGGTTTGGGAGCCAGACCAAGCCCTAGAGACCCAACCCAGCAAACCATGGCTGCAGACACAGGTACGGTTCCTGGAGATTGTGGTTATCGCAGAGGGAAAGCAGTTGGAATTCAGCTCTGGAGCCTCTTCCATGCTCTGCTGCTTCCATGAAGGTCAAGGTAAAGGCAGGAGAGTTTGCTAGAGTCCACCTAAAAAATGACGAGAGCGTTGCTAAGAATCTGTAGGAAATCGCGTTCCTTCCAGCTTTAGATTTGTCATTAAATGTTTGGGCAAAGCATAGAAACAGGGTTATTTCTAATACTTTTTACACATGAATGAGAAGTAGTTTGTGAACTCTGAGGAGAAAAGGAAGGGCTCAAACACTGAACGGCTGGTTTTGTGCTGAGGTGGAGTCCTGATCCCTGCTATGTGGGGCTTGAGAGGGTCTTTATCGCTGTCAGTCCTGGCCTGACCAGTTTTGGCAGCAAAAACCGAGCAGTTAGGCTCCCAGTTCCCATCCCCCTGCTCCTGGGGAAAAGGGAAGTGAGAGGAAAAAGGCTTGTGGGTTGGAAACTAAAACTACAGATGTAGTGAAATAATAATGATGATGATGATGAAAATTATAGATGTACAAATCTGTGGAATCGTGTCCCACCCCTCCCCTCAATGACTCCGTCCCTGCTGGTGCTGCAATGCAGACAGGGCGGGAAGGGTCGGAGGTGAGGAGGGAGCTGGGCTCAGGATCTGGATTCAGGGACACACAGATCTGGGATCAGGGCAGACAGATCCTCAGTGAACATCCGAGAAGAGAGCGAGATCCCTGTAGTCCCTGAGTTTTAGCCCAGTTTGGGGGCCCCTCTCCTGCCTGCCCCTCCCTGCAGGTGCCACCCTTTCTCCCCTCAACTTTGCGGCTCCTCCAGCTCCAGGATGTTCTGGGTTTCTGTAGAAATAAGTCCAAGTAGAGAGAGACACACACTGTCTGAACGACACGCAGGTGACTCTCAGGCAGGGAAGTTACTCAGAGGAGACGGAGCTGAAGTCAGAAACTGATTCTGCTTTAGCTCCAACCACGACACCAATCGATCTGCCTGTTCTTGTTGCAGAAAATAAACAGCAAAATCACATTTCTCGGTGATAACGAGAGGCACAAGGATGCAAGATGCTGTGCTGTGCAAGACGTGAGCACCAATGCTTTCCTGTCTGGTTTAGCTTGAAATGGGAATATTTATATGGGATCAGAGAGCTGTGCTGATAGGAAAATCTCCTCTGCCAGGGCAGATGCTGTGAACCTGGCAGCGCATGTTAATTTGGAGCGAGGGACGCGTCTGTCAGGGTGAAACTGCTGGAATTGCTCATGCAGAAGTAGCTCCCGACATGCACTCCGTTGAGAAAATACAACCCAAAGTAAAACAATGATTCGGGAAGAGAAATGCTGTTGTTCTGGGGTGAAAGGTGCTGCTGGAGGGTTTTGTTTCCTGGGATGGGAAGGACCAGGGGAGCAGGTTGGTCAGTAATGGGTGTTACGAGGAACGAGGGAGCTGTAAAGCCGTCCAGGAGTGAGATAAGGAGCAAAAATATGTGTGTAGAGGTGAAAAGCAGGGCTGAGTCTGTGCAGAAGCGTCCAGCCTGCAGGAACTGCAGCTTTGGGATGTTGGGCACGGAGGAGGTGGCTCTTTCAGGGTCCCCATGGAGAGAAAGGGGGATGGAAGGTGGGAAACAACTTTTTTTCCTAGTTTTTTTTCTCTGCATTAAGAATTTCATTTGCACTGTGTCCGCAACGACTCGCAATGAAGGCCTTATGAGGAGCGGCTGAGAGAGCTTGGGGGTGTTTATCCTGGAGAAGAGGAGGCCGAGAGGAGACCTCATTGCTCTCTGCAAATCCCTGAAAGGAGGTTGTGGAGAGGAGGGAGCTGGGCTCTTCTCCCAAGGGACAGGATGAGAGGGAATAACCTCAAGCTTCACCAGGGGAGGATCAGGCTGGACATTAGGAAAAAATTCTTCACAGAAAGGGTCATTGGGCAGTGTCAGAGGCTGCCCAGGGAAGGGGTTGAGTCCCCTTCCCTGGAGGGGTTTAAGGGACGGGTGGACGAGGTGCTGAGGGACATGGGTTAGTGTTTGATAGGAATGGTTGGACTCGATGATCCAGTGGATCTCTTGCAACCTGATGATTCTATGATTCTGTGATCTTGAAGGTCCCTTCCAACCCAAACAATTCTGTGACATCCAAACCCTCCGTAAATGGGAAGGATTTGGAGTTTGGAGGAGTGAAGTGGAATCGGAGGGTGAAACAGAGCTAACTCGTGTGCCCAAGGTGTGGACAGGGCAGGTTTGGCCCAAGTGGCTTCCTGAAGAGAAGAGGTCTTGGTGATCAGGTTGCTTACGTGTCTATGGCTTTTGTCTCCCAAGCTGTTGCGTCTTGTGGCCGATTTCAGTCGGATTTTGTAGAGGAGCGGAGGTCTCGGCACGTGAAGGACAAGGATCTGTTGGAGTGAATCCAGAGGAGGACGCATAGTGGGAAAATTTGGTTTGGATGCTGCACAGTGAGGTGCTGGAGCCAAGTTGTGGGCGATGGAGACAGTCACTTAGCTTCTTTTGGCTTATAAAGCAAACACTGGGATGGAGAGATCCTGCTCCTTGGTGTGTGCCACCTCCTGCCCCAGGAGAGGGCAGCAGCAGCACAGAGATAGCCTTTCGTAGCCTCTCCAGAGCTCTCCTCTTCCCTTGTGGGAGCTGGAGCTTGGAGAGAAATGCAGTGTGTGCAGGTGGAAGGGGCACGATAGGCTCTGTATCGCGAAACATGGAGCTGTTGGGGCGAGTCCAGAGGTGTCCACGGATGAAAACAGGCTGAGAGTTGGGGTGGTTCAATCTGGAGAAGAAGTCTGGGGAGATCTTAGAGCAGCTTCCAGTGCTGACAGAGGCTCCAGGAAAGCTGGGGAGGGGCTGTTGATCAGGGGGTGCAGGTCCCTGCAAGGGGGAGAGATGAGATCTTGGGAAGAAATGTTTTCTGTGAGGATGAGGAGGCCCTGGCCCAGGTTGCCCAGAGCAGGGGTGGCTGCTCCGTCCCTGGAGGAGTTCAAGGGCAGGTTGAATGGGGCCTGAAGCCCCTGATCCAGTGGGAGGTGTCCCTGCCCATGGCAGGGGTGGCACTGGATGGGCTTTGAGGCCCCTTGAGGTTGTGTTGCCTCGATCTCCAAAATGTGATGCATGCTCTGTGCTTGAGAAAAATCAGGCCACACCATCAGAGATTTAATTATCATTTAGTGATAATTCTTTATACTGAGATTTCAGCCTCCTCCTTCTTTGCGTGTGGGTGGGAGAGAGCTTCAGACAGAGAAGGAGTTAGAAATAATCGACCTCCTAATGGTCCTAATAGGTTGTGCTCTAATGGTCCTAATAGCTTGTGCTCTAATGGTCCTAATAGGTTGTGCTCTAATGGTCCTAATAGCTTGTGCTCTAATGGTCCTAATAGCTTGTGCTCTAATGGTCCTAATAGCTTGTGCTCTAATGGTCCTAATAGCTTGTGCTCTGTGTGAGACCAAGAGGGACATGGTTTGGTGTTTGATAGGGATGGTTGGACTTGATGATCTGATGGGTCTCTTCCAACCTGGTGATTCTATGATTCTAAGGGCAGGTTTGAAACCAGACCTTTCTGTTCCTTGTTCCCCATCTCCCCTTGGATCTCGGAGCCGAGAGAAAGGTGTTGCTACCGTCTTGGACTGGTTTGTGTTCACCTCCTCCCAGTGAGCTGCAGAGCACACATCCCTGAATTTTCTTCCTTCTGCCTCCGCAGAGACTCCCCAGCTGAATCCCGTGATGGAGCCCCTGTCGTGGATGCTGGGCACCTGGCTCTCGGACCCGCCGGGCGATGGCACTTACCCTACCATGAAACCCTTCCAGTACCTGGAAGAGGTGCACATCTCTCACGTGGGGCAGCCCATGCTCAACTTCTCGTAAGTCAGAGGGTTTATCTCTGTCGGAAGCAGCTTTTTCGTTCTGGAACAGGCTGCCCAGGGAGGGGCTTGAGTCACCTTCCTTGGAGGGGTTTAAGGGACGGGTGGACGAGGTGCTGAGGGACATGGGTTAGTGTTTGATGGGAATGGTTGGACTCAATGATCTGCTGGGTCTTTTCCAACCTGGTTGTTCTATGATTCTATGATTCTGAGTGACCAAACATACAATTCCAAGGCCTCACGACCGATAAATTGGAATATGAGCTGAACTTTTGTTCTTGAAGCGGGAGAAATAAGTCTGCTCTGTTACTGTCTTGCAACTTAAATAGAAAGATATTGAGGAACTGGAGCGAGTCCAGAGAAGGGAACAGAGCTGGGGAAGGGGCTGGAGAACAAGGGTTTTGAGGAGCAGCTGAGGGACCTGAGGTTGTTTAACGTGAAGAAGAGGAGGCTGAGGGGAGACCTCATCGCTCTCTGCAACTACCTGAAAATAGGTTGTGGAGAGGAGGGAGCTGGGCTCTTCTCCCAAGGGACAGGGGACAGGACGAGAGGGAATGGCCTCAAGTTGCACCAGAGCAGGTTCAGATTGGACGTCAGGAAAAATATCTTCACAGAAAGGGTTCTCAGACCCTGTCAGAGGCTGCCCAGGAGGTGCTGGAGTCCCCATCCCTGGAGGATTTCACAGATGAGTGCATGAGACGCTCAGGGATCTGGGTTAGCAGTGGACAGGGACACTTGGACTCCGTGATCTCAAAGGGCTTCCCGACTAAACGATTCCAAACGCTGTATTGTCAACGTAACGAACAAGGTTGTAGAGAGGAGGGAGCTGGGCTCTTCTCCCAAGGGACAGGGGACAGGACAAGAGGGAATGGCCTCAAGCTCCACCAGGGGAGATTTAGGCTGGAGATTAGGAGGAAGTTTTTCACAGAAAGGGTCTTTGGGCATTGGAATAGGCTGCCCAGGGAGGGGGTTGATTCCCCTTCCCTGGAGGTGTTTAAGGGACGGGTGGATGAGGTGCTGAGGGACATGGGTTAGTGTTTGATAGGAATGGTTGGACTCGATGATCCAATGGGTCTCTTCCAACCTGGTTGTTCTATGGATTCTATGATTCTATGAACAGCAGCCTCTGTATTCTGCTTTCCCCTCAGGTTCAACGCCTTCCATCCGGACACCAGGAAGCCCATGCACCGGGAATGCGGATTCATCCGCCTCAAACCTGACACTAACAAGGTGGCCTTCATCAGCGCCCAGAACACAGGTATGAGGTAGCCACACTGGGGAAGAGAGGAGCTCTGTGCCTGGCTGGGCCATTGCGTTACTTTTCCAGAAGATTATTACTCCGAAAGATTATTGAGGGGGTTGATTCGCCTTCCCTGGAGGTGTTTAAGGGACGGGTGGACGAGGTGCTGAGGGACATGGGTTAGTGTTTGATGGGAACGGTTGGACTCGATGATCCAGTGGGTCTCTTCCAACCTGATGATTCTACGATTCTCCTCTCGCTGTTCCTTTTCATTTCTTTTCCCTCGATGGGCTTTAAGGTCCCTTCCAACCCGACCCATTCCGTGATTTTGTGATTCTAAGTCTGTCTGGCAATGTTTTTCAAGGCAATATTCACTGATGTTGAGTGAATCGATACATGCTCAGTCAACTCAACCCGTTCCTGAGGTTGAGTCCTACTCTGTTGAGTAGCCGAATGATTGTGCTGTTGTGGAGTAAGATTTTCATGCAAATAATTATGGTTGGACTCGATGATCCGATGGGTCCCTTCCAACCTGGTTGTTCTATGATTCTAATACCTGTGACCTGGCTTCTCGCTAGGTCTGGTGGAGGTAGAGGAAGGGGAGGTGAACGGACAAGAGCTGTCGATAGCTTCTCACTCCATAGCCAGGATCTCCTTTGCCAAGAAGCCCCACGTAGAGCAGGTGAGTGCACACGTGGCCAGCAGCTCGCACAGCCCTGCTTCTCCCCCCTAGAAAGTGTCTAGTTGACAGGACGGGTTGATTAGCATGTTTTAATTACAGGAGTGGTGCCAGGGCACTTGCCTTGCTCTGCAGGTAATGGTCCTGGGGCTGGGAGCTGCAAGGACTTTACTCAGAGCTGTTATATAGAAATGGCCTCAAGCTCCACCAGGGGAGGTTCAGGCTCCACATAAGGAAAAAATTCTTCACAGAAAGGATCATTAGGCACTGGGAGAGAGTGATTGGTCAGAGTCTGCCCAGGGAGGGGGTTAAGTCCCCTTCCCTGAAGAGGTTTAAGGGACGTGTGGACGAGGTGCTGAGGGACATGGGTTAGTGTTTGATAGGAATGGTTGGACTCGATGATCCAGTGGGTCTCTTCCAACCTGATTGTTCTATGAAAAACATCTCCTTCTTGGTGTGAGCAAATCCTTCCCTCTGTGGCACCGTCAGCAGCCGCAGGGACAGCAAAGGGAAGGATGACAAAGTGTGCGTGGAAGGAGTCGAGTCCACGGATGCCATTTGCTTGATTTGGTTGTTTTTCCCTCGCCCCTTTTTTTAGATCACCAGAAAATTCAGGCTCAATTCCGATGGCAAACTCGAACAAACCGTCTCGATGGCAACCACCACGCAGCCCATGACCCAGCACCTCCACATCACCTACAAAAAGGTGATGCCCTGACGCTGCCGGAGGGTTTGGTCTCCCCGCTGAGAGCGAGGAGCAGGCTGTCGTGCAACGAGAGCAGCGGCAGCTCAGGAGACCCTGGAGCTGGCTGCCCGTTCTCTCTCCCCCCAGGGCCACGGAGCTGCCCGTCCTCTTGAGAATGTTCCTCAGATGTTTCCGTAATGGTATATTAAAAAAAAAACCACCCCATAAATAAAAAGCTTTTATTTTTATGGCTGGGTCCGTGGGCGTGATTGCAGAGCGAGCTGTGCGTCCCTCTGCTCCGGCAGTGCTTCCGGAGGGGATTTGTGGTCTGAGGTGGGTGCTGGGTTGCAGTTCCAACCTCTCCCTGGACCCTTTTCCGCAGTCGGAATAGCTGCGGAAGCAGCAGGAGGAGGGATAGACTGAAGGGGAGTAGGAGGCTGAGTAGGCCCAGAAACCAAACATGTCCTGGGCTGCATCTGGTGCAGCCAGAAGGGTGAGGGAAGGGATTCTGACCCTCTGCTCTGCTCTGTGGGACCCCCACCTGCATCCAGTTCTGGAATCTTCAACCTATGAAGGAGATGGAACTGTTGGAACAGGTCCAGAGGAGGCCACGGAGATGATCTCTGAGGGCTGGAGCAGCTCTGCTAGGAGGACAGGCTGAGAGAGTTGGGGTTGTTCAGCCTGGAGAAGTCTCTCTGTCTTAGAGCAGCTTCCAGTACTAGAAGGGGCTCCAGGAAAGCTGCTTTGGGGATCTTCACAGGGGCACGAAGTGATGGAGTGAGAGGGAATGGTTTTAAATTGGAAGGGGGATGATTTAGATGAGACATTAGGAAGAAATTGTTAACGCTGAGGATGAGGAGGCCCTGGAATAGGTTGCCCAGGGAAGCTGTGGCTGCCCCATCCCTGGAGGGCTTCAAGGGCAGGTTGGATGGGGCTTGGAGCTCCTGAGCCAGTGGGAGGTGTCCCTGCCCATGGCAGGGGTGGCACTGGATGGGCTCTGAGGTCCCTTCCAACCCAAACTGTCCTGTGATGCTACCTCGAGGAAGATCCAACCCTCCTAAAGCTTTTGGCAGAGTCTCCGCTTGGCCCAGCGAAGCTCTGCCCCCACCTCCTCCTTTCACGCTGGCAAGAAGACAGCGGCCTGCGTGCCTGTGGCTTCATGTCACAGCATCTCCCTGCTTAACCTGAGCCGTGTGGCGTCTCCAGCACTGGGACACGTTCCCATGTTTTGTACAACATCCCCATCAGTATTGCAGAGCCCCAGGCTGCGGCCAGCCCGGCCTCACCCTCTCGGGGGCTGAAGTTTTTTGTGGGGATTCTGTCAGCTCCGTTCTGTGGGCGCTGGGGACACCGAGAACCTCTCTGTCCGACAACCCAGGCGAGGAGACTGGTTAAAAGGCTGAACATTCACGTATGGATCCTTGTCGTCTTCGTACGTATGGATCCTCGCCAGGTGATTGGTATTTAAAGGCTTTCATCTGCTGCTTCTTGATTTGCTTCCAGCCTCTCGATTGAATTTCTCCCTGTAACCAAGCCCTGCTGCTCCATCCTGGCCATATATATAATGGATGGATGAGGAGAGACGGAGCACGAACGCCGCTGAGTTTGGTGACGATGCCCGAGCAGCTTCCCTCTGCTGGAGATCCCACACCTGCCTCGTGTGCCAGTCGGCGAAAACCACTTTTATCCCCCTCAGAGGCATCGTCAGCAGCCTTGGCCGTTCCCCGCTGGCCCGAGGAGCGGGATGGGGCTTGGAGCTGTGTCACTGAGCTGCTCTTTCCAGGCCTGGTGCCAGTGCCACCCACTGAGCCGCCGCGCTGCCACTTGATGCCCCCGTCAAATATTAATGTGCTGCTCCTGGCGCTTCCCCAGCACTGCAGCCACCGCTCCTGCTCGCTCCGGGGGTGGCCAGACCCCTCCAGGCTCCCCCTCTTTGGGAAGGACTTTAGGGGTGCAGGATCTGAGCCCTTGGTGGGGACTCCTGGCTGCCTCCTGTCCCCACAGCTGGCTCAGCCCTCCACAGTGGGTAAGGAGATCCCATACCCCTGGGGGAGCCCCCATGGTGGGATGGGGTTATGGGGCGCCCGGAGAAGGGCTGGGGTGGCCCCAGCCTCGATCCTCTGCTCTGGGGGAGGAAAAAGGGGGAGGGCTCAGCTCTGTCCTCGGGGTCTTTCCCGGGGAGGGTTCCCCACGAGGACCAGGGAGATGAGCAGGGCAGCCTCAAGGAGCACACATGGAGGGTGCCTTGGGGTGCTGGGGTTAACGGACATCCCCAGGATTCTGGGGGTGATGGGGATTCTGGGGGTGCAGGAGGTGATGGGGGGGTGGGATCATGGGGGTGATATGGATCCTGGGGGTTGATGGGGGGAAATGTGGGGGGGGGCTGGGGGTGCAGGGGATGCTGGGGACACTGAGGTCGATGGTGACCCCAGGGTTGATGGGGACCCTGGGGGTGCTGGAGGCCCCACGTCCCCTGCCTGCTCTCCCCCAGGAGGAGCCCCCCCCGGCCCAGCAGGGATGGAGCCAGGAATGTCTGTGGGGGCCCAGCTGAAGCTGCACAACCCCCCGCAGCGAGCCAGGATCCCCGCACCCTTCCTCGCACACTCGGTAGGTCACCTGCGGCCCTCGGGTCACTCTTGGGCTGGAGATCCCCCATCCCTTCCCTATCCCATCCCATCCCTCAGCCCCAGGTAGAATAAGGTGGAGCCCCCCAACTCTCCCCATCTCTGCAGCCCATATCATCCATCCCATACCTCCCATCTCATACTATCTCATCCCATCCCATCAATCCCATCTACCCTACCCCATATATCCCATCCCATCCATCCTATCAATTCCATCCCGTCCATTCTATCAATTCAATTCAATTCCATCCCATCCATTTTATTAATTCCATCCCACCCCATCTTATTAATCCCATCCCATCCCCACCCATCCTATAAATTCCATCCCATCCCACCCCATCCATCCTATTGATTCCATCCCATCCCATCAATCCCACCCCACCCTGTCCCATCCCATCTCACCCCATACATCCCATCTCCTCCTATAACACCTCATCCATTTTATTAATTCCATCCCATCTCACCTTGTCCCATCCCATCCCCATCCATCCTATAAATTCCATCCCATGCCACTCCATCCATCTTATTAATTCCATTCCCATCTTATCAATCCCACCCCCTCCCCGTTCCCTGCAGGATGCTGCCCCGGACCCAGAGGCAGAGTGGCTGCTTCCCATGGAGGATGAGCGGAGCCGGGTGATCCCTGAGTGGAAGCAGCAGGTGCTGGTGGGGCCTGCCCTCCCATCCCATCCCATCCCATCCCATCCCATCCCATCCCATCCCATCCCCTCCATCAATCCCACCCCATCAACCCCACCCCTGTACCCCCTCTCTCCCCGTTCTCCTCAGGATGCTGCCCCAGAGGCGGAGGTGGAGTGGCTGCTTCCCACCGAGGACAAGTGGAGCCAGGTGATCCCCGAGTGGAAGTGGCAGGTGCTGGTGGGGCCTGCCCTCCCATCCCATCCCACCCCATCTATCCCATCAATTTCCATCCCATCAATTCCATCCCACCCCACCCTATCCATCCTATCAATTCGATTCCATCTCACCCCATCCCTCCTACCTCTCAATCCCACCTCATTCCATCCCACCCCATGTTATCAATTCCAACCCATCTACCTCATCAATCCCACCTCATCCCACCCCATCCTATCAATTCCATCCCAACCCATTCCACCCCATCCATCCTATCACTTCCATCCCATCTTATCAATTCCATCCCACCTACCCCATCAATCCCACTCCATCCCATTCCATCCTATCACTTCCATCCCATTCCCTGTTATCAATTCCATCCCATCTACCTCATCAATCCCACATCATCACATCACATCCCATTCCATCAATTCCATCCCATCCCATCCCATCCCATCAATTCCACCCCACCCCATCCCCATCCCATCCCATCAATTCCATCCCATCCCATCAATTCAATTCCATCCCATCAATTCCATCCTATCAATTCCATCCCATCAATTCAATTCCATCTCATCTCACCCCATCCCACCTACCCCATCAATCACACCCCATCCCACCCCATCTCACCCCATCCTATCAATTCCATCCCATCCCATCCCTTCCCTTCCCATCCTATCAATTCCATCCCATCCCATCATATCAATACCACCCCATCCCATCCCATCCCTTCCCATCCCTTCCCATCCTATCAATCCCATCCCATCATATCAATACCACCCCATTCCATCCCATCCCATCCCTTCCCTTCCCATCCTATCAATTCCATCCCATCCCATCATATCAATACCACCCCATTCCATTCCATCCCATCCCATCCCATCATATCAATACCACCCCATTCCATCCCATCCCATCCCATCCCATCCCTTCCCATCCTATCAATTCCATCCCATCATATCAATACCACCCCATTCCATCCCATCCCATCCCATCCCTTCCCTTCCCATCCTATCAATTCCATCCCATCCCATCATATCAATACCACCCCATTCCATCCCATCCCATCCCATCCCTTCCCATCCTATCAATTCCATCCCATCATATCAATACCACCCCATTCCATCCCATCCCACCCCATCCCATCCCATCCCATCCTATCAATTCAATCCCATCATATCAATACCACCCCATTCCATCCCATCCCATCCCATCCCTTCCCTTCCCATCCTATCAATTCCATCCCATCCCATCATATCAATACCACCCCATTCCATCCCATCCCACCCCATCCCATCCCTTCCCTTCCCATCCTATCAATTCCATCCCATCCCATCATATCAATATCAATTCCATCCCATCCCATCATATCAATACCACCCCATTCCATCCCATCCCACCCCATCCCATCCCATCCCTTCCCTTCCCATCCTATCAATTCCATCCCATCATATCAATACCACCCCATTCCATCCCGTCCCATCCCATCCCATCCCATCCCATCCCATCAATTCCATCCCATCATATCAATACCACCCCATTCCATCCCATCCCACCCCATCCCATCCCATCCCTTCCCTTCCCATCCTATCAATTCCATCCCATCATATCAATACCACCCCATTCCATCCCGTCCCATCCCATCCCATCCCATCCCATCCCACCCCATCCCATGTTATCAATTCAATCCCATCCCATCATATCAATACTACCCCATCCCATCCCATCCCATCCCTTCCCTTCCCATCCTATCAATTCCATCCCATCCCATCATATCAATACCACCCCATTCCATCCCATCCCATCCCATCCCTTCCCTTCCCATCCTATCAATTCCATCCCATCCCATCATATCAATACCACCCCATTCCATCCCATCCCATCCCATCCCACCCCTTCCCATCCTATCAATTCCATCCCATCCCATCATATCAATACCACCCCATCCCATCCCATCCCATCCCATCCCATCCCTTCCCTTCCCATCCTATCAATTCCATCCCATCCCATCATATCAATATCAATTCCATCCCATCCCATCATATCAATACCACCCCATTCCATCCCATCCCATCCCATCCCATCCCATCCCATCCCATCCCATCCCATCCCATCCCTTCCCTTCCCTTCCCATCCTATCAATTCCATCCCATCCCATCATATCAATATCAATTCCATCCCATCCCATCATATCAATACCACCCCATTCCATCCCATCCCACCCCATCCCATCCCTTCCCTTCCCATCCTATCAATTCCATCCCATCATATCAATACCACCCCATTCCATCCCGTCCTGTCCCATCCCATCCCATCCCATCCCACCCCATCCCATGTTATCAATTCCATTCCATCCCATCATATCAATACTACCCCATCCCATCCCATCCCATCCCTTCCCTTCCCATCCTATCAATTCCATCCCATCCCATCATATCAATACCACCTCATCCCATCATATCAATACCACCCCATCCCATCCCATCCCATCCCATCCCATCCTATCAATTCCATCCCATCCCATCCTATCAATACCACCCCATCCCATCATATCAATACCATCCCATCCCACCCCATCCCATGTTATCAATTCCATGCCATGTACCTCATCAATTCCATTCCCTCCCACCCCCGTTCCCCGCAGGACTCAGTTCCGGACCCGGAGTGGTTGGTTCCCACGGAGGACGAGCGCGGCCGGGCGATCCCGGAGTGGAAGCGGCAGGTGCTGGCTGGGCGGCTGCGGCAGGTACGTGGTTCTCGGGGGCCTGGGGGGGGTTGGGGGGGGGGTCGCCTCCTCTCTCGTCGCCTCCCGCTGTGACCCGCGTCCCCTCAGGGCTGCTGGCGGCCGAGCCCGTTGGCGGAGCTGCTGAGCGCGGAGGAGCAGCGCTGGCTGGAGCGGGCGGCGGAGGCCCTGCGGCTGCGGCGGCGCGGGGAGCGCTACCAGGGGGAGCTGCGCCGCCTGGCGGCCGAACTGGGCAACCGCCTGCCCTCCCCGCTGCTCCGCCTGTCCCTCTGCAGCCCCCCCCCCCACCCGGGACTCACCCTCCACGCCTGGTGCGGCCGACTGGCCGGAGCCGTCAGCTGCCTCAGCGCCCTGCTCGGGGGCAACACGCAGGGACCACCCTCACAGCCCTATCCAGACCTCTCCGACCTCTATCGCGACCCCTCGCACCCTTCAGCCTTTCAGCCCTGCTCCTCCTCCCATCCTCCAGACCTCTGTCCCACCCCCTCCCATCCTACATCTCTCCATCCCTCCTCCTCCTCCCCCCATCCTCCAGACCTCCATCCCGGCCCCTCACACCCTTCAGCCTTCCATCCCCACTCCTCCCATCCCTCCTCCTCCCATCCTTCAACCTCCAAGTCCTCCTCCTCCCATCCCTCCTCCCATCCTTCATCCCTCCATCCCTCCTCCTCCCATCCCTCCTCCTCCTCCCATCCTTCACCTCTCCATCCCTCCTCCTCCTCCCATCTCCCCTCCTCCCATCCTCCAGACCTCCACCCCACCTCCTCCCATCCCTCCTCCTCCCATCCTTCATCCCTCTATCCATCCTCCTCCCACTCTTCATCCTCCCATCCTTCATCTCTCCATCCCTCCTCCTCCCATCCTTCATCCTCCCAGCCCTCCTCCTCCCACCCTTCATCCCTCCATCCCTCCTCCTCTCATCCTCCAGACCTCTATCCCTCCTCCTCCCATCCTCCAGACCTCCATCCCTCCTCCTCCCATCCTCCAGCCCTCTATCCCGACCCCTCACACCCTTCAGCCTCCCATCCCCCCTCCTCCCAGCCCTCCTCCTCCAGCCCTTCAGCCTCCAAGTCCTCCTCCTCCCACCCCTCCTCCTCTCATCCCTCCTCCTCCCATCCCTCCTCCTCCTCCCATCCTTCATCTCTCCATCCCACCCCCTCCCATCCTCCAGCCCTCTATCTCGACCCCCCACACCCTTCATCCCTCCATCCCACCTCCCCCCATCCCTCCTCCTCTACCTCCTCACCACTCCATCCCACCCCCTCCAACCCTTCATCCCTCCATCCCACCCCCTCCCACCCTTCAACCCTCCATCCCACCTCCCCCCATCCCTCCTCCTCCAACTCCTCATCCCTCCATCCCACCCCCTCCCGCCCTTCAGCCCTCCAGCCCTCTCCCTCCCGCCCTTCAGCCCTCTATCCCCCATCCCCACCTCCCGCATCCTCCCATCCCACATCCTCCCATCCTACAGTCCCCAACCCTCCATCCCCCCATCCCGCAGCCCCCAAGCCCTCATCCCTCTATCCCACATCCAACCCTCCCTCATCGCCCCATCCCGCAGCCCCCAACCCTGCATCCGCCCATCCTGCATCCCCCAGTCCTGCATCCCTCTGTTCCACATCCCCAAATCCCACATCCTCCCATCCCGCGGCCCCCAAACACACATCCTCCAATTCCACAGCCTCCAACCCTACATCCTCCCATCCTGCATCCCCCAAACCCACATCCTCCAATCCTACAGCCCCTAATCCCTCATCCTCCCATCCTTCATCCCTCTATCCCGCATCCTCCCATCCTGCATCCCCCAAACCCACATCCTCCAATCCTACGGCCCCTAATCCTGCATCCTCCCATCAAACAGGCCCCAACCCCTCATCCCTCCATCCCGCATCCTCCCATCCTGCATCCCCACATCCCTCGTCCCTCTATCCCACATCCTCCCATCCCACAGCCTCCAACCCCTCATCCCTCTATCCCCCATCCCCCCGTCCCACCTCCCCTCGGGGCCCATCAGGCAGCGCCGCGGAGCGGGAGATCCGCCAGTGCGGGGTTTGCGTCCGCAGCCTCCGCGGAGCCTTCGAGCCTCGATTTCAGGGCAAAGCAGCCATGGAGGGCATCGGGGCGGCCGCCCCCCGTATCCCCAGTGAGGATGCAGTGGGAGAGGAGCTCCTGAGGAAGGAGCGCATCGTGCTCCTCTTCCTCAGCCACTGGAGCCGCTCGGCCGACGACCCGACCTCGCTGGACGGCGGTGATGGGGCCCGCTTGGCGCTACAACGAGCAGCCATCCAGAAGCTTCTGGGCGGCTGGAGAGACGCCGCCCGACGCTCTCCGCCGCCTCCCACCGGCCGCGTCCCGCTCTCCCCGGAGCAGTTCGTGTCCAAAAGTGGAGGAGGCCCTGCCGACTACGAGAGCCTCTCGCTGGAGCTCTTCATGTTGGGTTATTTCCGCCTCCTGGAGCAGGAGCTGCCCCCGGACGAGCGGCGCGGCCGCCACCTCCTCTGCTTCGAGGTCTTCGAGCAGCTGGGGCGGCACGGCTGGGGCGCCGTCCGCGCCTTCCACCGCGCCGTCACCGACGAGATCGCCGCCGGACGCCGCCGCTGGGGCGACGGCTTCGAGGACATCAAGGCCAGGTTCTTCGGGTCGCCCCACGCCTTGGCCCGGCGGCACCGGGACGACGGCGACGACGACGTCTGCTGCTACATCCACCGCAGCTTCGCCTTCTGGAAGGAGAAAGAAGCCGAGATCTTCCGATCGGAGGAGTGAGAGGGCAATAAACGCCTTTGGGGGGGGGGTCTGTCCGAGCTGAGTGAGGCTTCCTGGGGTGACGGAGAAGGCTTTGGGGCAGGATGGGACCACTCTGATGTCCCTAAATCCACCCCAGTCTCAGAGGAGCAATGGGTGGGATGGGAGGGTGGCAATAAATTCCTTTTCAGTTTGGTTTGCGTTGAGTGAGGCTTCCTGAGGTGACGGAGAAGGCTTCGGGGCAGGGTGGGCCCACTCTGACATCCCTAAACTCACCTAAAAATCCACCAACACCCTAAATCCAGCCCAATCTTCAGCTCGGAGGAGCGATGGGTGAGACAGAAAGTGGCAACAAATGCCTTTTCACTCCTATTTGTGCTGAGTGAGGCTTCCTGGGGTGATGGAGAAGTCCTTGGGGTAGAGTGGGACCACTCTGACATCCCCAAACCCACCCTAGAGCCCCTAAATCCAGCCCAATCTTCAGCTCAGAGGAGCAATGAGTGGGACAGAGGGTGGCAATAAATTCCTTTTCAGTTTGGTTTGCGTTGAGTGAGGTTTCCTGAGGTGATGGGGAAGGCTTTTGGGCGGAGGGGACCTGCCCTGCTACCCCAAACCCTACCTTTTCACCCCAATCTTCAGCTCAGAGGAGTGATGAGTGGGACAGAGGGTGGCAATAAATTCCTTTTCAGTTCGGTTTGTGCTGAGTGAGGCTTCCTGGGGTGACGGAGAAGCCTTTGGAGCAGAGTGGGACCACTCTGATGTCCCTAATCCTATCCCAGCACCCGAAATCCACCCCAATCTTCATCTCGGAGGAGCGATGGGTGAGACAGAGGGTGGCAATAAATGCCTCTTCAGTTCTGTTTGAGGGAAGGAGGTTTTCTGAGGTGATGGGGAAGGCTTTTGGGTGGAGGGGACCTGCCCTGGCAACACAGACCCCACCTCTCCAGCCCAATCTTCAGCTCAGAGGAGCGATGGGTGAGACAGAAGGTGGCAATAAATGCCTCTTAAGTTCTGTTTGTGCTGAGTGAGGCTTCCTGGGGTGACGGAGAAGCCCTTGGGGGCAGAGGGGGGACCACCCGGCACCATCCCAGCCCTCAGGATGGCTGTCCTGGCCCCCAGCTCCGGCTGCTGCTGGTTATTTGTGGCCTCCAAGGAGTGAGATAACAGCTCTATATTTAACACTCGGAATCAGCAGCCACGGTCGGGGCAGGAGGGACACCGTGGGGACCCGGGGAGGGGGGGGGGGGGTCTCAGTGGGATCCTCGTCCCCAAGCTGCTGGAGCACGGGTGGTCACCGAGAGATGTTGTCCAAGATGCACAAAGCTGAGGGGCGAGCGGGGCTGGTGGTCGTGGGGAGCTCTGCCCCGACGGTGCCTTTAAGAGCAGGGAGCGGTGTCCCCTAAAAATAGCGTGTCCCCTCCCCGCGCCGGCTGGATCCCGTGTCCCACCACGGTGTCCCCAGTCCCTGCTGCGACACTCGCTCGGCGGTGGCCGGACGGAGGGCTGGGAAGGCCAGGTGAGAGCAGGAGGGAAGGGAGAGAGGTGGAGTGGGGGGGTCAACCCAGCCCCCAAAAAAAAAGCACCATCACCAACCCAAAAATAATTGGAAGGGGGAGTGGGGGCTCCAGGGGACACTGCTGGTGGTGCCTGTAGAATCAGAGAATCATAGAACAACCAGGTCGGAAGAGACCCACCTGATCATCGAGTCCAACTGTTGCTGTAAAGGAGGTGCTGGTGGGAAAGGTGTGGAGGGGAAAGAGGGAGATGGCATTGACCAGACTGAGAGCAGCTCTGAGGAGAAGGACTTGTGGTGCTGGGGGAGGGAGGAGAAGCTCAGCGTGAGCTGGTAAACGTGCGCTCACAGCCCAGAGACCAACCACGTCCTGGGCTGCATCCAGAGCCGTGGGAGCAGCAGGGAGGGAGGGGATTGTCCCCTCTGCTCCGCGCTGAGAGACCCACCCGGAGCCCCAAGTCCAGCTCTGGAATCTCCAGCAGAAGAAGGAGATGGAGCTGTTGGAGCGAGTCCAGAGGAGGACACAGTGATGATCCGAGGGCTGAGAAAGTGCTATGAGGACAGATTGGGAGAGTTGGGGTTGTTCAGCCTGAAGAAGGCTGAGGGGAGACCTTAGAGCAGCTTCCAGTGTTGAAAGGGGCTCCAGGAAAGCTGGGGAGAGGCTCTGGATCAGGGAGGGCAGGGATGGGATGAGGGGAATGGTTTTGAGCTGCAAGAGGGGAGATGGAGATGAGATCTTGGGGAGAAATGCTTTGCTGTGAGGTTGGGAAGGCACCAGCTCAGAGCAGGGGTGGCTGCCCCATCCCTGGAGGGGTTCAAGGGCAGGTTGGATGGGGCTTGGAGCCCCCTGAGCCAGTGGGAGGTGTCCCTGCCCATGGCTTTAAGGGACTGGATGGGCTTTGAGGTCCCTTCTAAGCCATCTCGTTCTCTGACGCTCACCTTGCCCTGGCAGGGTTGCCTCCCACCACTCTGCGCTCAGGCCTCCCTCTGCCAGGCTCGGCGCGATGGTGCGGAACGTGGACGACTTTGATTTCTGCCTGCCCTCCCACGCCCAGGGGGTGCTGGAGGGGCTGCAGCGCTTCCGCGCCAACCCGCGGCTGGTGGACGTGCGGCTGGTGGCCGGCGGGCAGGAGTTCCCCTGCCACCGCGGCGTCCTGGCCCTCTGCAGCCACTACTTCCAGGCCATGTTCTCCGGCGACTTCGCCGAGAGCATCGCGGCGCAGGTGGAGCTGAAGGAGGTGGACCCCGTGGCGCTGGAGATGCTGCTGGACTTCGCCTACACGGGGAAGGTCACCATCAACCAGGACAACGTGGAGAGGCTGATGAGGACCTCCAGCCAGCTCCACTTCCCCACCGTCCAGCAGGTCTGCAGCCGCTACCTGCGGCAGCAGATGGACGCCACCAACTGCCTAGGTATCTGCGAGTTCGGCGAGAGCCACGGCTGCCCCGAGGTCTCCTCCAAGGCCTGGTCTTTCTTGCAGGAGAACTTTGAGGCCGTCTCGCGGCAGGAGGAGTTCCTGCAGCTCTCCAAGGAGAGGTTGGCCGTCTACCTCTCCAACGACCAGCTGCAGGTGCAGGAGGAGCAGAGCCTGGCGGAGGCCGTGCTGCGCTGGGTGCGCCACGACCCGGGGCCCCGCGCCCAGTTCCTGCCCGAGCTGCTGGAGCTCGCCCGCCTGGTCTCGCTGCCCGACCACTACCTGCAGCACCTGCTGGCCACCGAGCCCCTCGTCCGCGACTCCGACGCCAGCAAGGCCCTCGTCGCCCGCTCCCGCTCCAAGGTGGGTAACCCCTTGCCCCCAATCCCCCACCCTCCGGAGGCTCGGCTCGGAGGCTGAGGGTTCGGCCTCGGCTTCTCCGGCAGGGACAGAGCGATGCCGGTGCCCAGAAGCAGCTCCCGACGCCTCCGCAGAAGCTGGAGGAGGTGCTGGTGGTGGTGGGCGGCCGCGTGCTGGAGGAGAGCGAGGATGAAGGGGGAGGGCAGGAGGTGCCAGCGGCCAGCAGGAACTTCGCCTTCTACAACCCCAAAACCCGTGAGTGGCCCTGGGGCAAGCGCAACCCCTCCCCACGTGTGGGTGACCCCTCTCTCTACCCCAACACCCTGGGAGGGGTTTAAGGGACGGGTGGACGAGGTGCTGAGGGACATGGGTTAGAGACTGGTGGGAACGGTTGGACTCGATGATCCGACGGGTCTCTTCCAACCTGGTGATTCTATAATTCTATGAAAATCCACCTCTCACCCCGCGATGTGGCATCAGGAGGGGTGTGGGGAAGGGAAGAGGAGGGTGACCGGGTGGTTCCGCTGGCTTGCAGGTCGCTGGCTGGCTCTGCCCGACTTCCCCGATTACAACAAATGGGGCTTCTCCCTGGTGGCTCTCAACAACGACGTGTACGTCACCGGTAGGTGCTGGGGCGGCTGCTGGGGGGTCCCCGAGGAGGGAGGATGGAAGGTGGGGGACTCCTCTGCGAGCAAAGCTGCTCCTTGGGGGGTGGAACCAGCCATGGGTTACGGGTGCCCAGGGTGGTTTCAGCTCCGATTGTGGTCCTACCCGACCTAGAATCACAGAACATAGAACCACCAGGTTGGAAGGGACCCATCGGATCCTCCAGTCCAGCCATTCCTATCAAACACTAAACCAAGTCCCTCAAGACCTCATCCACCCGTCCCTTAAACCCCTCCAGGGAAGGTGAATCAACCACCTCCCTGGGCAGCCTATTCCAATGCCCAATGACCCTCTGAGTGAAAAACTTCCTCCTAATCTCCAGCCTAAATCTCCCCTGGTGGAGCTTGAGGCCATTCCCTCTCGTCCTGTCCCCTGTCCCTTGGGAGAAGAGCCCAGCTCCCTCCTCTCTACAACCTCCCTTCAGGTAGTTGTAGGGAGTAATGAGGTCTCCTCTCAGCCTCCTCTTCTCCAGGCTAAACAACCTGTCCCACCCCAGGTGGCTCTCGGGGGTCCCAGAACGACACGTGGTCGACCACCCAGGCCTGGCGCTTCTGCCCCAAGGACGGTGCCTGGAAGCCCATCGCCAACATGCTGAGAGCCCGCACCAACCACACCAGCGCCGTCCTCAACGGGGAGATCTACGTCCTCGGGGGTAAGGCCACCGAGACCTTGGGTGTTGCCCCTGGGGATCCGCAGGGGGGACCCCGCAGCGCTTGGGGTGGCTGCAGCGTCCCCCACCATCCCGCAGGGACGACCGTGGAGGCGGTGGAGGTGGAGCGCTACGACCCCTACACCAGGAGCTGGTGTGCCATCAGCCCGGCCCTCAAGTACGTGAGCAATTTCGCGGCGGCCGGCTGCCTGGGGAAGCTCTACCTGGTGGGCTCCTGCGCCGTCAAGTACAACGCGCTCACCCTCCAGTGCTACAACCCTGTCCAAGGTGAGAGCTGCTCCTCAGGGGGACCCCTGACAGGTGACATGCCCTGCCGCCAGGCACAGTCATGGAATGGTTTGGGTTGGAAGGATCGTAAAGATCATAGAGTCATTAGGTTGGAAAAGACCCACCGGATCATTGAGTCCAACCATTCCCATCAATCACCAAACCACGTCCCTCAGCATCTCATCCACATGTCCCTTAAACCCCTCCAGGGTAGGTGAATCAACTCCCTCCCTGGGCAGCCTCTCCCACTGCCCAATCACCCTTTCCATGAAAAATTTCATCCTTATGTCCAGCCTGACCCTTCCCCGAGGTCATTCCCTCTCGTCCTGTCCCTTGGGAGAAGAGCCCAGCTCCCTCCTCTCCACAACCTCCTCTCAGGGAGTTGGAGAGAGTAATGAGGTCTCCTCTCAGCCTCCTCTTCTCCAGGATAAACACCCCCAGCTCTCTCAGCCACTCCCCATAAGGCCTGTTCTCCAGCCCCTTTCCTAGCCTTCGTTGCTCTTCTCTGGACTCGCTCCACAGCCTCAACATCCTTCTTGTGGTGAGGGGCCAGGGGTCAGCCAGGAGCTCGGACCTGAGCCGCAGACCAGACCTGAGCTTCAGTGGAGCAGCATCTCCAGGGCAGAGGGGGATGCTCACCACCAGCACAAACAACATCCCCTCTACTCGTTGTTTACGCAAGAGCTTCGGTTGCCAGCCTGGCCGCTCCGTCCCTTCCCTTGCCAGCTCACTTTTAAATAGCTCGGGGATCCATGACGCCTTTTTTTGGGTCCCCGGCAGCCGCCCGAGGAGTCCCCTGGTGGGACGCGCTGCCGACAGCTGCTCCTTTTGCAGATCTGTGGAGCGTCATCACCTCCCCCTTCATCCCCAAGTACCTCTCGGCCCCGCGTTGTGCCACCCTGCACGGCCTCATCTACCTCATCGGGGACAACACCAAGAAGGTCTACGTGTACAACCCGGAGGCCAACATCTGGCAGAAGGTAACGGGATGCACCTCCCATCGCCCTCTTGGGATGTGGGGCAGCTCTCCCTAACCATCCACTGACCCCTGTGGAGCTGAAGAAGTCCTTCCTTCCACATTCTCCCACCACATCCACACCAGGAGTGTGGCTTTTCCATCACGTTGTCGATTTTAAACAGCATTCACATTGCGGAAGCCCATGGGACATCCCACTTTTTTCCACCCCTGCCTGTCCCCTCCACCCTCCACTCCTAGCAGCTCCTCCAACCTGAGGATGCTGTGAAAAGCAACACATAGCCCCCCCCAGGGACCCCAAAACCTCACCGAGAGGATTGGGGTGGAAGGACACGCCAGGCAGGTCGATGTTCTCTGCATCTGGCCCTGCTCCTCGTGCAGGTGCAGCTCCTGCACACGCTCCACGAGAACGGTGGGATGGTGGCACTGGGCGAGCGGCTCTTCGTCACCGGCGGCCACTGGAAGGGCATGGACGGGGACTACCGGGTGGAGATGGAGGCCTACGACTGCGCCAAGGACCTCTGGACGCGGGAGGGCTCCTTGCCTTGCCCCTGGCTCTTCCACAGCTCCTCCTCCATCTTCATGGACACCTCCAAGTGGACGGAGGCTTTTCCAAGGTGACCACGGGCAGTCGGAGAGGCTGCAGTGCCCCAACACCCCTGCAGAGCCCTTTGCCATCTCTGTCCTCTCCCTGTTGAGGGTTCTGTCCTCTTCCTGAGATGGAAGCCCCTCTGCCAGGCTGGCTGGGGCAGCAGAAGCATGATCCCCCTCGTTTTCCTCCCCACACCCCTTCCCCACCAGCACGAGGAGAAGGCTTTTCCTTATAAACATGCTTTGGCTAACGCTGTCTTTCTCGGTGGCTTTTCTTTAAGAAGCGCATCTCTCTGCCTCCCAAACCCTAAAGCTTTTAGGGTACTTCAAGGCCTCTCGGCGTGTGGCTCGTCCCGTCAGAGCCTAGAATTGCTGCGTGGTGGTCAGGGCCCCTCTTCCCATCACGTTGACATCCAGTGTGGGGAAACACAAGCGGGACCAGGAGAAATCTCTCTCTCTCCCATCACCCAGAGCTTTCACGGAATCATAGAATCACCAGGTTGGAAGAGACCCACCGGATCATCGAGTCCAACCATTCCTGTCAATCACTAACCCATGTCCCTCAGCACCTCGTCCACCCGTCCCTCAAACCCCTCCAGGGAAGGTGACTCAACCCCCTCCCTGGGCGGCCTCTGACACTGCCCAATCATCCTTTCTGTGAAGACTTTTTTCCTTATGTCAAGCCTGAAATATCAGCGTCATTTGATCAGAGAACCCCAGAATCGCAGAGTGGTTTGGGTTGGAAGTGACCTTCAAGGCCACCAATTTCCACACCTCCCCCTGGACCAGGATGGGGTTTCACTCCAACTTTTCCACATTTCACACGAGGTTTCGCATCAGGATTTCACACTAGGTCTCCCAGAGGGGTTTCACACAAGGTTCTACCTCTCACAAGGGTCCCAGACGCAGTCCCCACAGAGTGGTCCCACTGCCTGTGCTGGGGCTGCAGCCAGCGCTGCTGGTGGCCACAGAGCCACCGTCGCCCTCACCCTGGCAACCTGGTAGAGACCCCAGCAAAAGCCCTGCAAGCCACGGGGTTGGAGCAGCTGCTCTCTAATAACAGAAATCATTACTATTTCATTAAACCCGTTATAATTTCCAATCATCAGTCTGTTTCCTCTCACTTCCCTTTCCTAGGGGTGGAAAGGAGGGAATCGGGAGCCCAACTGCTGCTGTTTGAGCTGCTGGGCAGGGGCTGAATGATGAAACTTTCCTACCAAGCACCCCAAAAAGAGCCAAAAAGGACGTCCTGTTGGACAAGGGGGTTGGTCACCCTGATAAATCATCATCTGGGAGCGAGACGGAAAGAACCCAGTGCACTTCAACACAAAATTGAAAGAACCGATGACGTTGGAGCTACTGGAGGAGCTTTCTCAGCAAACCTCTTGTCAATGAGGGCATCATCCACCTGACCAGGGACTGCAAACAGTTGACTTCCACTAATATTAGGGTTGAACCTGCTTTTCTATCTAGCTCACTGCTCACACACGTGGTGAAACCTGTTCCACAGCACTTCCCTTTCCCCTTAAAAATGGGCAATTCAATCCGATTTATGGAAATATTTAACTGTACCACAACGATGGGTGTTACATTCCTAAGTTTGAGATGCGAGTTCAGTTCTGAAAGGTCAGGACTCTCCCAGGGCCTCAAATAAAGTTCAAAGAAAGGAGCAGCAGCGTTGGGAGCAGCTCATGCCCACGATACCTGCTCTGGCTAGTGCCTCTGCCAAATGGATTCATTTGGTTTGCCAAGACATTCATGGGGGGGTTGACAGGACAAGAGATTTCCACGTAGGCTGATCCTAGGTGGAAAACTGCCAAGTGAGCTAGAACTACTAGGAAAAAAAAAAACAAAACACCAAACCACCTTTATTTACACTGAAGAGCATCCAGCAGGACCCTCCCTCCCGGCCACACGTGCACAGAAACCCGACTTTTTCCTTCCCTTACGTGCAGAGCTGGCGATCCTGCTGCTGCATCTGGTCTCTCAGTGCTCTATCCGGACCACCACGACGGTGACGTTGTCGGCCGAGCCTCGCTGCACGGCCTTGTTGGCCAGTCTGTTACAGGCAGCTTCGTACCTGGCATCTGCTTCCAGCTTCCCTTCTCTCGTCGGGATGTTCTTGTCCTGTTGGGGTGAGGAGAGACAACGCTGATTGGACTCAGCAAAGATGCAAGAGGTGGCGATGCCCGAGCAAAATAAAGAAAACTTCAGGTGTAAGAGAGGATATCCTGGAAGAAACCGCGTTTCTGCAAGTTAAATCATCCCATGATGAAAGGAGGTTGTGGAGAGGAGAGTGTAGGCCTCTTCTCCCAAGGGACAGGACGAGAGGGAATGGCCTCATGCTCCACCAGGGGAGGGTCAGGATGGACATTAGGAAAAGATTTTTCCACAGAAAGGGTCATTGGAACAGGCTGCCCAGGGAAGGGGTTGAGTCACCTTCCCTGGAGGGGTTTAAGGGACATATGGACGAGGTGCTGAGGGACATGGGTTAGTGACTGATGGGAATGGTTGGACTCCGTGATCCAGTGGGTCTCTTCCAACCTGGTTGTTGTGTAATTCTATGCTCCCTGAACTCCCCGTTGCCTTCTCCTCACCTCCAGGCAGGACACGATGAAGTTCACAGCTTCTTCTGGTGTAAAGACTTTAAAGAGGCCGTCACACGCTATCAGGATGAACCTGGAAATCAAGCAGAGATGAATCTTCAGCTGAATCTTCAGCTCCGCAGCTACAGCAAAACCCCTCCAAGCTATCTCCAAGGCTGAGAGAGTTGGGGTTGTTCAGTCTGGAGAAGAGAAGGTTCTGGGGAGACCTTAGGGCAGCTTCCAGTGCTGAAAGAGGCTTCAGGAAAGGTGGGGAGGGGCTTCTAACAAGAGCCTGGAGTGACAGGACAAGGGGGAATGGCTTTAAATTGGAAGGTGGAAGATTTAGATTAGACATTAGGAAGAACTTGTTGATGCTGAGGGTGAGTAGGCCCTGAAACAGGTTGCCCAGAGCAGGGGTGGCTGCCCCATCCCTGGAGGGGTTCAAGGGCAGGTTGGGTGGGGCTTGGAGCCCCTGATCCAGCGGGAGGTGTCCCTGCCGCGCGTGGTTCCCGACATCATTTCAGAGCCCGAAGCTCAGAATATCATCGGAATTATTTTAGTGGATCACTTGATAGGGAACCGTAATCCCAGAAAAAGCAGCAGCAGTACTGGGTTACCTTCTCACCCCGGAGAGCCTGTGGGTGAGACAGCGACACAAAAGCTGGCGGCAACTTGTCATTGCCAATCATGTTAGAAAAGTATCTGTAGTCTTCAAATACCAAAGCCAAATGCAGAGGGATCCGTGGGGGCTAGAAACAACTCCTGGACGGGACAGGAATGCGAGAATTCAAGCCTTAATCAACTGCTTGAATGCTGATGTGTCAATATATTCAGAATCTTAAGGATGTCTTAAGGCCTGTGTGTGTTATCACTGCTGCAAGGCCTGTTTCGCCAAGAGGAACCTTCACAGAGTCTTGGAAGAGCGAGGCAGCAGCCTTATCCCGCTACAGCGATAAGGAACAGGAGCAATGTTGGCAATGAGGGCATCGTCCAGTGCTGGAGGATCAGACTGAGGTGCCTCGGCCCCACCAGCAGCTTCTGAGCAGAGCTAGGAAGCAGCCAGGCCTCACCCCGGCGCTTCGGGGACGCTTTACCTGTCGTTGTGTGTGAGTTGGCAGCGTTTGATGTCTGGCACAGAGATGACCCCGCAGCGTTTGTACTGGCCGTCCCCGATGGAGCGGGAAACCTCCAGCACGCCCAGGACTCTTCCGTCCCTGCACGAGGAAAGAAAACGCTGAGAACTCTCCCACCGCACCCATCAGACGGGGACCAATCCTGACCCAAAGCCTCTTTCTTTCTCTGCATGTTTGTGGGAAGCTCTGGGACACACGCGGAGAAGGGGAGGAAGAAACAAAGGAAAGTTCAAGGTTGTTTTCAGTCTCCCTGCCCTGACTCAGTTCCCTGGAGGGGTTCAAGGGCAGGTTGGATGGGGCTTGGAGCCCCTGATCCAGTGGGAGGTGTCCCTGCCCATGGAACTGGATGGGCTTTAAGGTCCCTTCTCACGCAAACCAATCTATGACTTTAAGACATTAAATCAAGAAAGACATTAAATCAAGGAGAGGACCCAGACAGTGAAAAAATCAGACTCAGCTGCCCAAACAGCCACATGCAAACCCACATGCACAGAACACTCTGCCTCTAGAAATCTCTCTTCTACTGCAGAGCACCTCAGTGCATCAGCTAACCCGGAGAAGAGAAACACTGACTGATATCGAGGGCTTCTCACGCTCTCTTTTCTGTCTAGAAAGCTGCCTGGAGGAGAAGGACCTGGGGGCGTTGGTTGACAGCAACTGACCATGAGGCAGCAGTGGCCCAGGTGGCCAAGAAGGCCAATGGCATCTTGGCTTGGATCAGAAACAGTGTGACCAGCAGGGCCAGGGAGGTTCTTCTCCCTCTGGACTCGGCACTGGGGAGACTGCTCCTCAAATCCTGTGTTCAGTTGTGGGCCCCTCAGCACAAAAAGGATGTTGAGGCTCTGGAGTGAGTCCAGAGAAGAGCAACAAAGCTGAGGAAGGGGTTGGAGAAGAAGAGGAGCGGCTGAGAGAGTTGGGGGGGGTTTATCCTGGAGAAGAGGAGGCTGAGGGGAGACCTCATTGCTCTCTGCAACTCCCTGAGAGGAGGTTGTGGAGAGGAGTGAGCTGGGCTCTTCTCCCAAGGGACAGGACGAGAGGGAATGGCCTCAAGCTCCACCAGGGGAGGCTCAGGATGGACATTAGGAAAAAATTTTTCAGGGAAAGGGTGATTGGGCAGTGTCAGAGGCTGCTCAGGGAGGGGGTGGAGTCACCTTCCCTGGAGGGGTTTAAGGGACGGGTGGACGAAGTGCTTGGGCCCAAAGTTGGGGCAGGGTTTATCTTTGCTCACCTGCTCTATCCGTTAGGCACTCACCTCACATTTCCCCCAGCTTTCTGTATCCGCATGCGCTCCTCGTACTGGGTGGGGTTGTGCTCCTTACTGAGGCTTAAGGCCGTGTGCTTCTGACTCTCTTCGTTGTAGCGACACAGAATCGCCTGTGCTGACAGAAGAACCTCATAAGCAAACAGAACCGCAACAAAACTAGCTTCTTGAGAGAGAGCAGCAGGTTCCTCAGCACTCGGTTCCAGCATCAGTGATCATATCAATGATGGGGATGTGGGATTTAAGGGCCCCATTAGCCAGTTTGCTGTTAGTGCCAAACTGGGAGGTGCTGCTGACTCCCTTTGCGGCGGAAGAGGCCTTGTAGAGGGATCTGGACACCTGAAGCATCAGGTAATCGGTAGTGACAGAAGGTTTGAGCAGGAAAGAGGTCGATGCTGCAAGGCTGTCACTCTTCGAAAGACACACGGACAATGCCCTTATTGACCTCTGGACAGCCCTGAGCTGCTCAGACCATCCAGCTGATCAATGTCACTCCTTTCTGACTGAAATATTCTGTTCTATTCTACATCCTACAAGATACTTAGTGACACAGAGTGAGGCACCACCTATGGGAGACAAAACAGAAGCATCCTGTAACCTTCCAAAACAAGCTGGTTTGTAGGAACAAAAGGGAGGGTAGGGAGGCTCTGCAAAGGGACCTAGCGCTGGGCAGAGTCCAGTGGTACGAGGTTTAACACGGCCAAATGCCGGGTCCTGCACTTGGGGCACAACAACCCTATGCAGAGCTACAGACTGGGAGAAGCCTGGCTGGAAAACTGCCAGGAGGAGAGGGACCTGGAGGGGTTGGTCGACAGCGACTGACCATGAGCCAGCAGTGTGCCCAGGTGGCCAAGGGCATCTTGGCTTGGATCAGAAATGGTGTGACCAGCAGGGCCAGGGAGGTGATTCTCCCTCTGGACTCAGCACTGGTGAGGCCGCTCCTTGAATCCTGTGTTCATTTGTGGGCCCCTCACCACAAGAAGGATGTTGAGGCTCTGGAGTGAGTCCAGAGAAGAGCCACGAAGATGGGGAAGGGGCTGGAGAAAAGGCCCTATGAGGAGCGGCTGAGAGAGCTGGGGGTGTTTAGCCTAGAGAACAGGCTGAGAGGAGACCTCATTACTCTCTACAACTCCCTGAGAGGAGGTTGTGGAGAGGAGGGAGCTGGGCTCTTCTCGCAAGGGACAGGGGACAGGACAAGAGGGAATGGCCTCAAGCTCCTCCAGGGGAGATTCAGGCTAGAGATTAGGAGGAAGTTTTTCATAGAAAGGGTCACTGGGCATTGGAATAGGCTGCCCACGGAGGTGGTTGATTCCCCTTCCCTGGAGGTGTTTAAGGGATGGGTAGATGAGGTGCTGAGGGACATGGTTTAGTGTTTGATAGGAATGGTTGGATTCGATGACCTGATGGGTCTCTTCCAACCTGGTTGTTCTATGATTCTATGAACAGTTTGGGACCTCACGGCAGCTGGGATGTCACACATGAACCCCTCGCCCTTCACCGCGTCTCTCTCTGAGAAATCAAGACACCACCAGCAGGCTTCTCCGTTTCGCTTACCCGGCTGTCCCCGAGGTTGGCGATGTAGAGGATGTTATCGACAGCGAGGACGCAGGTAGCTGTGGAGCCATCCTTCCACGCCGGCTTCCTAAGAGGAACAACGATGAGTTTACTGCGGTGGGAAAACAATATTTAAGAAGTCACAGCACCTTCCTGGGGGCTCAAGGATGCCAGCACAAGCCCCCAGTAGCTCAGGTAACTGCTGGAGCTGGATAAGGACAGAGGATTGCACAGAGCATTTTCCACCCTGGGCCAGGCTGAGAAAGTTTGGATTGCTCAGCCTGGAGAAGAGAAGGTTCTGAGGAGACACCACAACAGCTTCCAGTGCCGGAAAGGGGCTCCAGGAAAGCTGGGGAGGGGCTTTTTACAGGAGCCTGGAGTGACAGGATGAGAGGGAATGGCTTTAAATTGGAAGGAGGAAGATTTAGATTGAACATTAGGAAGAAATTCTTGATGCTGAGGGTGGAGGAGGCCCTGAAACAGGTTGCCCAGAGCAGGGGTGGCTGCCCCATCCCTGGAGGGGTTCAAGGCCAGGTTGGATGGGGTTTGGAGCCCCTGATCCAGTGGGAGGTGTCCCTGCCCATGGCAGGGGTGGCACTGGATGGGCTTTGAGGTCCCTTCCAACCCAAACCAATCTGTGAGTCTAAATGCATGGTCAACACCCAACGGGGTCAAACACTGCCAGACATACTCCCTACATTTGGCTTCCACTCGTCTCCCAAGAAAGCTTATCTGTGTCTGGAATAAGGTCAGACCCAATTAACTGCGTCTTGAGCAAACAAGCACCTCAAACCCCTGCTCGGGAGGCTCCTTCCTTGCAGCAAAAGGAAGGCAGAGACAGGGACTGCGGCAGAGTCGCCTCCCTTTTTGCTTTCATTTCCCTTCCTTCTCTCCTCACCACCTCTGCCCACCCGCCTCAGCCCTCACCGCTCGCTCCGTCACCCTCCTGGTATTTCATTGCTGTAGTTAACCCTGTATCTCTAGAGCTCTCGGTAAAACGAGAAGCGTTTCTTAGATTACAGCTGCTGGGAGGTCCTCTCCACAACCAAGCCTGGCTAGGACGACACTCTTCCCGAAATGAGCTTTGAGAGGCTGTTTCTAGACACACTCCACCCAGTTCTCCTGATTTTGAAGCTGAACGAAGATCATTTATTTAATCAATAATGCAGCTACCACTTATGATGTTTGGTAGTGTCACATCACCTTCCCTGGAGGGGTTTAAGGGACGGGTGGACAAGGTGCTGAGGGACGTGGGTTAGAGATTGGTGGGAATGGTTGGACTCGATGATCCGGTGGGTCTCTTCCAACCTGGTGATTCTCTGAATCTCAGTCTAAGGGCTCCTACAGGCCGCTCACCACAGAGTGAGAGCAGAACGTGCTCTAGCAGATCCTCAGCTGGCAGGGGGGACACAGCAAAGCTGCTCAGGGTTTTGTCAAGGCACAGACACAAATCGAGGGTTTCCTCTGCCCAGCTCAGAACTCGGGCCTGTGAGAAGCAAGCTAAGAAACACAAACACGTGGGAAGCGTTTGCACTTACTGGCTGGACGCCTGCTTTAGAAACTCTTCATCTGTGTGTTTGAAAGTGTCCAGAAGGCACCTCTTGACTGTTTTCTCCACGCTGACCACCTCACCTGTCAGGGAAAAGAGCAACTAAGCCCCAGGTAAAGCATTCTCTGACCTGTCCCAGCCCCTCCCTTTGCTCATCCAACAGGCAGAGCAGTCAGGATACACCCCAGGCTCACGCTCCCAAAAAGCACAGAGCAGCGAATCCATGACCTAATCCTCTTCCTCACGGGTTTATTTTCATTCTTGAAGAGGCGCTGGGAACACTGGCAACAGCACATTGCACGCTCAGCAGCTCACAACCGGCTTCTCGTGCCCTCGGCAGCTCACAACCGGCTTCTCGTGCCCTCGGCAGCTCACAACCGGCTTCTCGTGCCCTCAGGCCAGAAAGGATTCCAGCCCAATTCCTCAGGACACAGCCTCACAGGGAATAAGGGATGGGAACTGCAGAACTACAGCCAAACAAATCGCTTCCCCTACCCACTGCTATAATGTCAAGCCAGAAAAAAAAAATGATGTTTGAACTATAGCCCTTACTCCGCTCCTCTCACCTTTAGGAAATTTCTTAATCAGGTTTTGGTGCAGATTCTGGGCGGCAAATTTGGAGGCTCGGACCCCTCCGTGGCCGTCGAAGACAGCAAAGTAGGAGACACGCGAGCTGTGAGGGAACAAAGAAGGGCAGAAAGAGGCTAAGAAAGAGGTTGGCCAGAGGGTGGGATTGAGTTTCCTTGTTTCTCTACCACCCTGCCCTCTGCCGACTGAATAAACCCTGCGCTCCGAGGCAGCAAGTCTCTACGCTCACACATTTGCACACTTTACACGCACAAGCGCCGAGTTGAGACCTTTTTCTTTGTGACCTTCCACCCTTCACGGAAACATAGGGCAGAACAGAGTTTATAGACCACAAGGAGGCGCAAAAATATTTCACTTCTTGGCATTATGCAGCCATCAATACTGCAGCTCTTTCGGTGCCTAAACTTGTTGAAACTATGCTACAAAACAAGAAACTCTGATCTCCTCGGCACACGAAGCTCTTGGGGCAATAAAAAAAAAAAGCTTTGAAGAAATAAAAGCTTCAAAAGCTAAACCCGGTTTCAGGAGGATGCTTGAGGGCAATTCCTTTAAATAAACACACTTGCCCTCCGTACACTCACGTGTGTTGAGTTGCTAAGAGGTTTAAACTTTTCAAATGAGAGTTTCTGGTTTCTCTTTCTTTTCTGGTTTCTCTTCTTCAGGCATTCTCCACTGCTGCCATTAAGGTTTTACACACTGTAAAACCCCCGAGGTAGGGCCTAAACAGGCTGGAGCGCTGGGCAGTGTCCAATGGGATGAGGTTTAACACGGCCAAATGCCGGGTCCTGCACTTGGGGCACAACAACCCTGAGCAGAGCTACAGACTGGGAGAAGCCTGGCTGGAAAACTGCCAGGAGGAGAGGGACCTGGGAGGGTTGGTCGAGAGCCGACTGACCATGAGCCAGCAGTGTGCCCAGGTGGCCAAGAAGGCCAATGGCATCCTGGCTTGGATCAGAAATGGTGTGACCAGCAGGGCCAGGGAGGTGATTCTCCCTCTGGACTCAGCACTGGTGAGGCCAGTCCTTGAATCCTGTGTTCAAGTTCTGGGCCCCTCAGCACAAGAAGGATGTTGAGGCTCCGGAGCAAGTCCAGAGAAGAGCAACGAGGCTGGTGAAGGGGCTGGAGAACAGGTCCTGTGAGGAGCGGCTGAGAGAGCTGGGGTTGTTTAGCCTGGAGAAGAGGAGGCTGAGGGGAGACCTCATTACTCTCTACAAGTACCTGAAAGGAGGTTGTAGAGAGGAAGGAGCTGGGCTCTTCTCCCAAGGGACAGAGGACAGGACAAGAGGGAATGGCCTCAAGCTCCACCAGGGGAGATTTAGGCTGGAGATTAGGAGGAGGTTTTTCACAGAAAGGGTCATTGGGCATTGGAATAGGCTGCCCAGGGAGGGGGTTGAGTCACCTTCCCTGGAGGGGTTTAAGGGACGGGTGGATGAGGTCTTGAGGGACTTGGTTTAGTGTTTGATAGGAATGGTTGGACTCGATGATCCGATGGGTCCCTTCCAACCTGGTTGTTCTATGATTCTATGATTACTTTTAATTAAATGTTTAGAGGGTCTCTAAGCATCTATGTCTATGTTTGGGTAACAGAGGCTCAATATCCAGAATTATTTGGTCCTGGAATTCCTTCGTACCTGTGATTTCAGCACATGGCGCCCACTTACATTTGGGAGGGCAGAGGCTGGCACTCCTGGGTGATATCGTTTAAGATGACGTGGGCGTCCTGCATGTCTTCTCTTTCGCCTTTCCTCTCTGCCACGAAACCCTTCAAGCCAAAAACGCCTAAAGGGGAAGGAAGCAGACACACACAGGCACAGATCAAACTCCTCCGTCTCCTCAGCTCAGCGGGAAAAACAGTAAATCAGCAACTGCTTTGCAGCTTTCGGAGCCCTGTTCTAGCCCAACAGCAAGTTCCACATCCTGGAGGAACACACCTGCCACCTGTTGCTGGACAGTTTATACTTTAACATGGGATTTTAAGTTCCCTCAAGGCTGAAAGCTGTAAAAGCCACTCGCCCTGTTCTGGCAGGCAGTACAGGGCAATTCCTGCTCCCTACAAGCATCCCTCCTCGGCTCCCTTAGCAGCCAAGCAGCGGAGAGAGACCTGGGGAGGCAGCAGAAGAAAGTGGTGTGGCTGTAGCCCTCCTGAGGTTTCCCAACCAATCCTGCTCTCGGCAGTGCAGGAGCTTATTCTGCAAATCACAGACTCATAGAACAACCAGGTCGGAAGAGACCCATCGGATCATCGAGTAAATAACCTTGCTGCTCATCCTCTGCCGCTTCAGCAGGGCAGGTGAGCACCAGCAAGCTTGATTTGCCACCACAGAGAGCAAGTTTGTCCCCTCCGAGGGCCTGAAGATGCACACAGACTGAAGAAGCAAAGCTTAGCTTCGCTCTGGACTTACTCAGCCCAACATCAACAGTACAAATCGAGTACATGTGTTTTCAAACTGCCTGAAAACCTTTACAAACTTTCTTTTCCACAAGTTCTTCCCTGCCATTCTTCTCTTCCTCCTCCAGGGACTTTCTCTTCTCGCCTTTCCTGGGGCTCCCTGCGGACGAGTCCTGCTCAGTAGCGCTGGAGGCTGAAAGAAAGGAAAAGAAGCAGGCGGCTGAAGTCTTCCAGCTTAGAAAAATCCAGCAGCAAGTCCTTCCAGACCAAAGGCCGCTCCTCGAATCCTGTGGTCAGCTCTGGACCCGTCAGCACAAGAAGGATGTTGAGGCTGTGGAGTGAGTTCAGAGAAGAGCAACGAAGCTGGGGAAGGGGCGGGAGAAGAAGAGGAGCGGCTGAGAGAGCTGGGGGGGGTTTATCCTGGAGAAGAGGAGGCTGAGGGGAGACCTCATTGCTCTCTGCAACTCCCTGAGAGGAGGTTGTGGAGAGGAGGGAGTTGGGCTTCTCCCGAAGGACAGGACGAGAGGGAATGGCCTCATGACTTCATGTTGCGTCACCCCACACCACAGGCTATTGCACTGGATTTCCCGAAGAAGGGCAGGTGGGCAGCAGCTCCGTGAGCTGACACGGCTCCTCACCTGGGTCACCGCTGCTGGCTGGCGGAAGATCATCGAAGAGTAAAGAGCCTCCTTTTCCTGGAGCACAAGAGAAAAAAAGCAAAGAAGAACTAAACACCTCTGTCCCTGTGAGGGAATAATGCTTGTGTACACCCAGCCTGAGCTGGGGAAATTATCAAGTGCCAGATTACCAAAGCCAGCCAACTCTCAATTTCTATTATCAGAATACCATAGAATCATAGAATCACCAGGTTGGAAGAGACCCACCAGATCATTAAGTCCAACCATTCCCATCAATCACTAACTCATGTCCCTCAGCACCTCGTCCACCCACACCTTAAACCCCTCCAGGGAAGGTGACTCAACCACCTTCCTGGGCAGCCTCTGACACTGCCCAATCACCCTTTCTGGGAAAAATTTCCTCCTGATGTCCAGGATGACCCTTCCCTGGTGGAGTCTGAGGCCATTCCCTCTAGTCCTGTCCCTTGGGAGAAGAGCCCAGCTCCCTCCTCTCCACAACCTCCTCTCAGGGAGTCCCAGAGAGCAATGAGGTCTCCCCTCAGCCTCCTCTTCTCCAGGATAAACCCCCCCCAGCTCTCTCAGCCGCTCCTCTTCTTCTCCAGCCCCTTCCCCAGCTTCATTGCTCTTCTCTGGACTCGCTCCAGAGCCTCAACATCCTTCTTGTGCTGAGGGGCCCACAACTGACCCCCGGATTCAAGGTTTGGTCTCCCCAGTGCCGAGTCCAGAGGGAGAAGAACCTCCCTGGCCCTGCTGGCCACACCATGTCTGATCCAAGCCAAGATGACAAGAGTTTAGACAAGTTTCATCTCCTGAGGTGCAGAAGCAGCCAAACCCATAGCAGGAATGGAGCAGTCGTACCTGAGTCACCGCTGCTGGCTGGCGGGAGGTCATCAAAGAGCAGAGGCCCTTTCGGGGCTTCCTTCCCTGAAAGACACCAGGGCAGAGTCAGGACCCACAGCAGGCATTCAGGGCTTGGTCTCCAGGAAGGCTCAGGGGAACTGAGGAGAGCCTGGGCCTCCCTTCTTCCATGTCCAACACAGGCTGCCTGATAAATCCCTCCAGGGATGGGGACTCCACCACCTCCCTGCACAGCTTCTCCCAGGGCCCCAGAACCCTTTCCATGATGAAACTGATATCCAACCTAAACCTCCCCTGGCACAACTTGAAGACATCAACTCTTGCCCTGTCAATTAGGAGATGAGTCCAGCACCCACCTCACCACAACCTCCTTTCAGGTAGTTACAGACAGCGATGAGACCTTCTCCACACTACCCCAGGTCCTTCAACTGCCTTTCAGAACCCTTGTTCTCCAGCCCCTTCCCCAACTCCAGTCCCTTTTCTGGTTGTGCTTCAGCCCCTCAATGTCCTTCTTGGAGTGAGAGGCCCAACACTGAACCCAGGATTCATAGAATCAAAGAACCATAGAACAACCAGGTTGGAAGGGACCCATGGGATCATCAAGTCCAACCATTCCTATCAAACACTAAACCATGTCCCTCAGGACCTTGTCTACCTGTGCCTTAAACACCTCCAGGGAAGGTGAATCAACCCCCTCTCTGTGCAGCCTATTCCAATGCCCAATGACGCTCTGTGTGAAAAACTTCCTCCTAATCTCTAGCCTAAATCTCCCCTGGTGGAGCTTGAGGCCATTCCCTCTCGTCCTGTCCCCTGAACCTTGGAAGAAGAGCCCAGCTCCCTCCTCTCCACAACCTCCTCTCAGGGAGTCCCAGAGAGCTATAAGGTCTCCCCTCAGCCTCCTCTTCTCCAGGCTAAACACCCCCAGCTCTCTCAGCCGCTCCTCATAGGGCCTGTTCTCCAGCCCCTTCACCAGCTTCGTGGCTCTTCTCTGGACTCGCTCCAGAGCCTCAACATCCTTCTTGTGCTGAGGGGCCCACAACTCAACACAGGATTCAAGGAGCAGCCTCCCCAGTGCTCAGTCCAGAGGGAGAAGAACCTCCCTGGCCCTGCTGGTCACACCATTTCTGATCCAAGCCAAGATGCCATTGGCCTTCTTGGCCACCTGGGCCACTGCTAGCTCCCATTCAGCTGACTATCAATCAACAGCCACCATTTCTTCTCCAGACAGTTATCCAGCAACTCCTCTCCTGGGGTTGCTGTGACCCAAGTGCAGGATGCAACACCTGAACCTCACACAACTGACCTGGGTCCATGGACCTATCCCGTCCTGGTCCCTCTGCAGAGCCTTGGCCCATGGATCCAGCCTGTCCTGATCACCATACAGAGCCTTGGCCCATGGATCCAGCCTGTCCTGATCACCATACAGAGCCTTGGCCCATGGATCCAGCCTGTCCCAGTCCCTCTGCAGAGCCTTGGCCCATGGATCCAGCCTGCACGGGTCCCTCTGCAGAGCCTTGGCCCATGGATCCAGCCTGTCCCGGTCCCTCTGCAGAGCCTTGGCCCATGGATCCAGCCTGTCCCGGTCCCTCTGCAGAGCCTTGGCCCATAGATCCAGCCTGTCCCGGTCCCTCTGCAGAGCCTTGGCCCATGGATCCAGCCTGTCCCGGTCCCTCTGCAGAGCCTTGGCCCATGGATCCAGCCTGTCCTGATCACCATACAGAGCCTTGGCCCATGGATCCAGCCTGTCCCGGTCCCTCTGCAGAGCCTTGGCCCATGGATCCAGCCTGTCCTGATCACCATACAGAGCCTTGGCCCATGGATCCAGCCTGTCCTGATCACCATACAGAGCCTTGGTCCATGGATCCAGCCTGTCCCGGTCCCTCTGCAGAGCCTTGGCCCATGGATCCAGCCTGTCCCGGTCCCTCTGCAGAGCCTTGGCCCATAGATCCAGCCTGTCCCGGTCCCTCTGCAGAGCCTTGGCCCATGGATCCAGCCTGTCCCGGTCCCTCTGCAGAGCCTTGGCCCATGGATCCAGCCTGTCCTGATCACCATACAGAGCCTTGGCCCATGGATCCAGCCTGTCCCGGTCCCTCTGCAGAGCCTTGGCCCATGGATCCAGCCTGTCCCAGTCACTCTGCAGAGCCTTGGCCCATAGATCCAGCCTGCCCCAGTCCCTCTGCAGAGCCTTGGCCCATAGATCCAGCCTGCCCCGGTCCCCCTGCAGAGCCTTGGCCCATGGACCACAGGCAAAGCCCCAGTATCTCGTTTCCTCAGCCATGTTTAACCTCCCTCCTCCCGACGCCCCCGAGGGGGGCAGCCCCTCACCCGCGGCGGAGGAGCCGGGCTCCGGGAGGTCCCCGAAGAGATCCATGAGCGCCCAGGCCTCTCCCTCCCAACCCCTCGGCGCCCGCGCCGGAAGTGGAGCGCGACCGGAAATTAGCAGTTGTCCCCGCCCCCTCCGAGGCGCCTTGCCAATCACCGCACGGCAAACGCGTCTCCGGGCCGGAAGCGCGGAGGGAGGTGGAGGGGGGTGTTGCCCCGCCCCCCGGCTGTCAATCATCTCTCGTCAAAAGCAACGCGGGAGCCGGAAGTCGCGGCGGGCGCGATGGTCGCGGGTTCGAGACCCGCCTGGGCCGGCGCGACAGAGGCCGGGGAGGGGGGTGAGGATGTGGGAAGATGGGATGGGATGGGATGGGATGGGATGGGATGGGATGGGATGGGGATGGGATGGAATTGATAGGATGGAATGGGATGGGATTGATAGGATGGGATGAGATGGGATGGAATTGATAGGATGGGGTGGGATGGGATGGAATTGATAGGATGGGGTGGGATGGGATGGGGAGCATCTCGGAGGAGAAGGGCATGGGATGCTGGGGAGGAGAGGCTCAACAAGGGCTGTCGGCGTGTGCTCACAGCCTAGAAACCACCTGTGTCCTGGGCTGCACCTAGAGCCATGGGAACAGCAGGGACGGAGGGGATTGTTCCCTCTGCTCCATCTATGAGACCTACCTGGAGCCCCAAGTCCAGCTCTGGAGTCCTCAGCACAGGGAGGACATGGAGCTGTTGGAGAGAGTGCAGAGGAGCCACGGAGATGATCTGAGGGCTGGAGAACCTCTGCTAAGAGGACAGGCTGAGAGCTGGGGTTGTTCAATCTGGAGAAGAGAAGGCTGAGGGAGACCTTAGAGCAGCTTCCAGTGCTGAAAGGGGCTCCAGGAAAGCTGGGAAAGGGCTTTTTGCGAGGGCCTGGGGTGAGAGGATGGGGGAATGGCTTTAAATTGAAAGGGGGAAGACGTGAAGAAGAAATTCTTCATGATGAGGGTGGAGAAGCCCTGGCCCAGGTTGCCCAGAGCAGGGGTGGCTGCCCCATCCCTGGAGGGGCTCAAGGGCAGGTTGAATGGGACTTGGAGCCCCTGATCCAGTGGGAAGTGTGGGACTGGATGGGCTTTGAGGTCCCTTCCAACCCAAACCCATGGGAAGGTGGGGCCGCCCTTCCACTCAGCCCTGTACCCGGTGCCCCCCACCCCCTGCACCCCGCAGCCCCCATTCCCCACCCGGCCCACCCACCCCATGGTCAAGGAAATCTCCGTGGAACGAGGCTCTTTGCGTTAAATGCCACATTTATTTCAGAACCGAACAAGCCTCGCGTGCGCGCAGACGGCTGGGCCCCCCCTCCCGGTGCCAACCCCCAGCACAGGGCAGCCAGAACCCGACGGTGCCGCCACCGCCAGCAGCAACCGGAGGGCATGGACCTTGTCCCTGGCTTGTGCCACTGCTCACCCACCCTCCGTGCCACCGTTCCCCGGGGAATTTTCCTTTCTGATGGGACTCCTGGTCATGCCTGACCCTTGGGGTTCGCCTTCCTTGGGCTGCGGTGGGAGAGGGGACGAGCGTTCAGGGGCTTGGCTTGGGGAGCACGTGGTGCTGCCGGTGAGCCGGCAAGGACAGGGACATCTTGCAGGGACGCCGTGGGCCTTGGGGCAGTGGATGTGGCTTGTTGGCCACCCAGCCGAGCCGTCGGCTCTGCAGGTTTGCTGGCCTCAGGCTCGCTGCGGCTCCGGCTGGAGGCTGCCCGTCCCGTGGCTCCGGCAGCACCACCACTGAACCCGTTTCTGGTCCCTGGCAGACACGGGTTCGGTTTCCTCGAGAAGCTGCTTCCGCCCTGGAAGAGCTTCCCCTCTCCCGCTGCGGCACCTCTAGCCCCTTACAGTGAAATTTGGGATGGTACCAACTAATCCTTGCGGTGGCACGGGAAGCGGGATATTGCAGCCCAGGCCCCTGCTTGGTCCCCTCTGCAGCCCTGGGCAGACCCCGATCCCTCTGGAAAGGGCGTGATTTGACCTCTAAGTCTCTCGAAAGGATCACAGAGAAGGGGGAAAAGCCGAGTTTGGTGGGAAACTTGTCCGAGGTGGGAGAACTGCCACCTGCCCAGGGCTGGGAGGAGCGAGCCCAGTGCAGCTCGGGGCTGGAGTGATGGGGCGAGACGCCTGCGGAGCTGCAGCGAGGCCAGGCAGAACCTTCCGGGGCTCAGGAAGGATCCCCAGACCCATTCCATGACCCGAAACCCAAGCCGAACGGCGCTTGACGTGTGGCAAGCGGGGTCCCTGCAAGCCTCTGCCCCGCCAGCCGTGACCCAACCCATCCATGCCCCATGACACGAGCGTTAACGAGGAACAGACAGCACCACGGCCGACACACAGACGCACACGCACACTCACACACACACACACACACACACCACAGACAGCGTGGGGAGGTGCGACAGAGCCGGGGGGGGTGCAGCCGTGCTGTGCGAGGGGAGGTCAGCGTGACAGCGAAGCTTGGGGGGTGCCCGGGAGACGGATGGAGGAAGATGCTGGCCTTCCCACCCAGAGAGAGCTGAGCTGGCCGCTCAGGAAGCCCCAAACGAAAGCATCTCCTCCCAACCCTCATCATGGGTGAGAGGTGAGGGAAGGAGGAGAGGGAGAGCTGCTGCTGGGGGAGGTGGGGAAGCGGTGATGGCTGGAGGAGATGGCCTTTTCGGCAAAGCCGCTTGAGCTGTGGGAAGCCCCCTGGATTGACGAGCTTGGGGAGGAGAAGGAGGTGGGTGCTGGCTTCTGCGGCGAGGGAAGAGGAGTGAGAGAACACCAGCTACGACAGTGAAAAAGCAGCCCCTATTCCCACCCCGACGTTTCCACGCCAGCCTCTCTCCTGCCAACTCCGACCTGCTTCGAGCCTCTTGTCCCACTGGGAGGAGAAGGCACGTGGCAGCAGCCCCTTTTGGGAAAGGGCGACAAGGATCCTGTGGATTGGGATGATCATTCCTAGCCCTGGGAGGGGGGACTCTCCTATCGGGCTTTGGAAGCAGCCACCTCAACCTCCCCGCTCCCCCCAGGGTTGGGAAGAGTGGGAAGGATGATCCCTGCTCGAGGTGACAGGCAGGGCCGTCCCCTCCTTTTCCCTCCAGCGGGACCGAGCTCCAAAGCGAAGGTGACCCATCTGCACGGATGGGGGTGTCCCGGCCAGCCGAGACAGCGGGCTCCCCTCTTCTCGAGGTAGATGGAGCGGGTAGGAATTGCCTCCTTCGGGAAGACATGGGTGGGCTGTCCAGCCACCGCGCAGGGGAGAAGTAGTTTAGGCCGCGGGGAGGAGGGAGGGGGGCAAAGCAGAGGGTTGGGGCAGGGTGGGAAGAAGGATGAAAAGTGCCACCACTGCTGGGCACGTGCCAGGGACGTCCTGGGGAAGGCATCTCGGGGACATCGACCCACCACCGAGGCTCTCCCCCTGCCCTGGGGAGGCTTTGTTCCGGGCGCCAGGACCCACCTTACGGGTTGTTTTGTTTGTTTGTGAAGTAAACAGAAATAAATACTTTATAAATATCATCTTAAGCTACCGACACCTGATCTTTCCCTGCCGTCTCTCGCGGAAACCTCGATAAACTAGGAAATCCCCACACCTAAACTACCGCTTTCCCGTCGCGAGGAGGCAATTCCTCCTGCTGTCCCAGCTTCACCGCACGCCCACCTCTCTAGCCCAAAGACCAGCTTTTAGCCCAAAGCGCCCTCCTCACTCCCTCCTCTCCACCAGGGACCTTTCTGGAGCGTTGCAGATGGTGTGACACCAAGGTCACCCATGGGGGGGACAGGCAGAAGATGGCACACGCATGGAAAAACCCTGCCCAGGCGGGTCCAGGCTTTTGCGACTACGAACGGAAGTGAGTTTTCCCCCCATGAAGGTGAGAATCGAGACGGATCCTTCCATGGAGCAGACAGCTGGGGCAGCAGATGGTGTGAGAGATCAGACATTAACATGGGGAACCTTGAGACAGAATCAGCTCTCTTGATCCTGTTGGCAGACGGATGAGGTGGAGGGTGGTTTTTTTTTTGTTTTTTTCAGGTTAGATTCTCATCTGGGCTGTTCTCCTTCTGGACAGTTTGGATCTGATTCGGGAAACGAGGGACAAAAAAGACGTCAGAGGTGTGGGTGAGGAGGAGAAGTGTGGGCTGCCAGGTTTGGGGTCCTGGCTCCAGCCTGGGGCTTGAACCCAGCCAGAGCCGAAGGGACATGAGATTAACATCTCTCCAGCCAGAGCACACAGATCTCTGTGCATTTCATAGAATCATAGAATCACAGAATCATGAAACAACCAGGTTGGAAGAGACCTACCAGATCATCGAGTCCAACCATTCCCATCAATCACTAACCCATGTCCCTCAGCACCTCGTCCACCCGTCCCTTAAACCCCTCCAGGGATGGTGACTCAACCCCCTCCCTGGGCAGGTTGTTCCAATGCCCAATGACCCTTTCTGTGAAAAATTTTTTCCTAACGTCCATCTGAGCCTCCCCTGGTGGAGCTTGAGGCCGTTCCCTCTCGTCCTGTCCCCTGTCCCTTGGGAGAAGAGCCCAGCTCCCTCCTCTCCACAACCTCCTTTCAGGTAGTTGGAGGGAGCAATGAGGTTTCCCCTCATTTTCCTACTTCTCCAGGTTTGAGGCAGAATTGACAACATGAGTAGGATCTTGAGGCCCTTTCCTCTTGTCACAGGGAGAAGAGACCAACCCCACATTGCCACAACGGTTCCCCCTGGACCTCCCACCACTGGTTTCCCCGCATCTCCCCTCCCGAGCTGCCCCCAGTACCTTATGGAGCCAGCCAGGAGGGGGTTGAAGGCGTAGAGCCAGTCGTGCATGTCCTTGTCGCTGCTCGCCTGCAGCAGGATGCCGCGGTGCTCCGTGCACACCGCAAATGTGTTCGGCGTCTGCCGGGGGAATCACAGAATCGTGGAATGCTTTGGGTTGGAAGGGACCACGAAGGTCGTCCTGTCAACCCCCACCCTTCCCTGTAGGAGCAGAGACATCTTGCACTCATAGAATCATAGAACAACCAGGTTCAACAATCATCGAGTCCAACCACCTTCCAGCCTGACCTGGAATGCTTCAGGGGATGGGACCTCCTCCACCTCCCTGGGCAACCTGTGACTCACCACCCTCAGCGTGAAGAATTTCTTCCTTATATTCAGCCTAAATCTCCCCTCCCTTAGCTTCAAACCATCACTCCTTGTCTTATCCCAACAGGTCTGGCTAAAAAGTCATAGAATCATAGAATCACAGAATCATAGAACAAGCAGGTTGGAAGAGACCCACCGGATCATCGAGTCCAGTCATTCCTATCAATCACTAACCCATGTCCCTCAGCACCTCGTCCACCCGTCCCTTAAACCCCTCCAGGGAAGGTGACTCAACCCCCTCCCTGGGCAGCCTCTGACACTGCCCAATCATCCTTTCCATGAAGAATTTTTTCCTAATGTCCATCCTGAGCCTCCCGTGGTGGAGCTTGAGGCCAGTCCCTCTCGTCCTGTCCCTTGGGAGAAGAGCCCAGCTCCCTCCTCTCCACAACCTCCTCTCAGGGAGTTGCAGAGAGCAATGAGGTCGCCCCTCAACCTCCTCTTCTCCAGGATAAACACCCCCAGCTCTCTCAGCTGCTCCTCTTCTTCTCCAGTCCCTTCCCCAGCTCCGTTACTCTTCTCTGGACTCACTCCAGAGCCTCAACATCCTTCTTCTTGTGCTGAGGGGCCCACAACTGACCCCAGGATTTGAGGAGCAGTCTCACCAGTGCCGAGTCCAGAGGGAGAAGAACCTCCCTGGCCCTGCTGGTCACACTGCGTCTAATCCAAGCCAAGAAGTCCATCCCCAACCTTTCCTTTCAGCACTGGGAGAGCCAAGGCCGAGTCCCTTGCCCGGGGGGTCGGCTCCCTACCTTGAGCATGGCCTGCTGGTCCTCGCTGTACTCCACCTGCGCCTTGGAGAGGTTGAGAATGGCCCTCTCCACCGCGTCCTTGTCCGAGTTGTAGATGTAGACGTACGGGCGCCGAACCACCACGAAGCGCTTCACCCACCCGTTGTTGTGGGGCTCCAGGAAGTGCAAGTAGCCCTTTTTGGAGACGATGGGGCTGCGGAGGGGACCAAATTCAGGATGTGACACCAACCACGAGGAGGGGAAGGCGATGGGACGGCGTGGTCCCTGCCAACCCCACGGTGCTCCCCTCGCTGGCTGTTCCGGCCGCTCCTACCTGACGCGGATCTCCTGGATGTCGGGCACCAGCAAACGCTGCGGCTCCTTCTCTTCTTCAGGCCGGCGAGCAGGGGACTTCTTCTGCTCCCCTTCCCCTGCAGGCTCCAGGTCGGGGCTCTCCGCCCTGGAGGAGACTGGAGGGGGTCTGGGGAGGGTGGAGAGGTCAGGGATGTAGGAACAGGGGACATAGAATCATAGAATCATAGAACAACCAGGTTGGAAGAGACCCATCGGATCATCGAGTCCAACCATTCCTATCAAACACTAACCCATGTCCCTCAGGACCTTGTCATCCCATCCTTTAAACACCTCCAGGGAAGGTGAATCAACCACCTCCCTGGGCAGCCTGTTCCAATGCCCAATGACCCTTTCCGTGAAAAACTTCCTCCTAATCTCTGGGGAACACCCATCGACCAGGACCCTATCACAGTGGTGCAGCTGCCCTGCTCGGGGGACACCGCGGTGTCACCTGAAGGCCCCAGCCACCTGCTTACCTGACCTCCATGGCGTTGTAACGACCTTCCACCAGCGACGGGCAGGTGGAGGAGGGGGTGAGAGTGGTGACCCCCAGAGCGGTCATGGAGGGGTCTCTCATCAGGGTCACCGACATTTCCGACAGCTGTGGAGGAGCACAGGGGTGGAGTTCGGAGAAGCACAGCACGGTTTGGGTTGGAGGGGACTTCAAAGCCCCTCCAGTTCATAGAATCATAGAACAACCAGGTTGGAAGGGACCCATTGGATCTTCTAGTCCAGCCGTTCCTATCAAGCACTAAACCAAGTCCCTCAAGACCTCATCCACCTGTGCCTTAAACACCTCCAGGGAAGGTGACTCAACCACCTCCCTGGGCAGCCTATTCCAATACCCAATGACCCTTTCTGTGAAAAACCTCCTCCTAATCTCCAGGCTAAATCTCCCCTGGTGGAGCTTGAGGCCATTCCCTCTTGTCCTGTCCCCTGTCCCTTGGGAGAAGAGCCCAGCTCCCTCCTCCTTACAACCTCCTTTCCAGTACTTGTAGAGAGTAATGAGGTCTCCTCTCAGTCTCCTCTTCTCCAGGCTAAACACCCCCAGCTCTCTCAGCCGCTCCTCATAGGTTCTGTTCTCCAGCCCCTTCACCAGCTTTGTTGCTCTTCTCTGGACTCGCTCCAGAGCCTCAACATCCTTCTTGTGCTGAGGGGCCCACAAATGAACACAGGATTCAAGGAGCGGCCTCACCAGTGCTGAGTCCAGAGGGAGAATCACCTCCCTGGCCCTGCTGGTCACACCATTTCTGATCCAAGCCAGGATGCCATTGGCCTTCTTGGCCACCTGGGCCACTGCTGCCTCATGGTCAGTCACTGTTGACTAACCCCCCCAGGTCCCTCTCCTCCTGGCAGTTTTCCAGCCAGACTTCTCCCAGTCTGTAGCTCTGCATAGGGTTGTTGTGCCCCAAGTGCAGTTCGACATCCCCTGCCCTGTCTGTGTCCCTCCCAGCCACACGTCTCCCCCAGAGCTTGGGGTGGCCGCGCTACCTTGCTCTCGCTGGCGCTGATGCAGACGTGGCTGTGGCTGTACTCTCTGTTGAAGGTGTGCGTGAGCAGGCGCAAGCACTGTGGAGAGAGGAGGAGGAGGATGGTGGGGCAGGAGGCACCTTCCTCCACCCTCTTCTTCCCATTCCTTTTGGGCTTTCTCCTCCTGCGGGAGCCCCTTCCCGGCTCATCCCCCACAAGCTGAGGCTGCTGCAGGATGGTACCTTCACGGCCAGCTCCTTCTGCCTCTCGCTGGGGGTCTCCGGGGGAGAGGTGTGGCCCTCAGGGGCCCCGTCGGCAGAAAGCGGAGAGGAGACGCAGGAGGTGCTTCGGGATTCCGAGTCCTCGCTGGAGCAGGGGGACAGGCTCTCCAGGCCCAGGCGCTGGGTCGTCTCCAGCTTCTCGCGCAGCAGCAGGTAGTGCCTTGTCTTCTCCACCTGGGCGCAGGCAGCCAGGCTCAGGGGTGGCCCCATCCTTTCAGAGGCCACCTTCCTAGGCCCCCTTGTCCCCATCAGCTCATCAGCTTGGGCTCTGCTGGGACCCCACAAAGCTGAAGTCCAGAGTCATAGAATCATAGAACAACCAGGTTGGAAGAGACCCACTGGATCATCGAGTCCAACCATTCCCACCAATCACTAACCCATGTCCCTCAGCACCTCATCCACCTGCACCTTAAGCACCTCCAGGGAAGGGGACTCAACCCCCTCCCTGGGCAGCCTCTGCCACTGCCCAACGACCCTTTCTGTGAAGAATTTTTTCCTAATGTTGAGCTTGAACCTCCCCTGGTGGAGGTTCGCGCTGTCTTGGAGCTCAATTTCTTACTTCTTGCAGGAGGCTGAGTTTCTCCAGCTCCCACTGATGGTCGAGGATGAGGCTGTCGCTGCGGGGCCGCCAGCCGGCCAGGTTCTCCTCTCCCCGCACGTAGGCTACGGAGGTGTCCAGCACGCGCCGCCGCCGCCTCTGCATGCCTGGAGGGACAGACACACGGTCCCAACTCCGATCACGGTCCCAACCCCCATCACGGTCCCAACCCCGATCACAGTCCCAACCCCCGTCACGGTCCCAACCCCAATCATGGCCCCAACCCTGATCACAGTCCCAACCCTGATCACGGCCCCAACCCCAATCATGGTCCCAACTCTGATCACAGTCCCAACCCCAATCATGGCCCCAACCCTGATCACAGTCCCAACCCCAATCACGGCCCCAACCCCGATCACGGCCCCAACCCCGATCATGGTCCCAACCCCGATCACGGTCCCAACCCCGATCACGGTCCCAACCCTGATCACAGTCCCAACCCTGATCACAGTCCCAACCCCAATCATGGCCCCAACCCTGATCACAGTCCCAACCCTGATCACAGTCCCAACCCCAATCATGGCCCCAACCCTGATCACAGTCCCAACCCTGATCACAGTCCCAACCCCGATCACGGCCCCAACCCCGATCACGGCCCCAACCCCGATCACGGCCCCAACCCCGATCACGGCCCCAACCCCGATCACCGTGCTGTGCTCCCCAGCCTCGAAGGGAATCACAGAATCATAGAATCATAGAATCATAGAACCATAGAACAACCAGGTTGGAAGAGACCCATTGGATCATGGAGTCCAACCATTCCTATCAAACACTATGCGAAGCAGGGGCACGGCACCCACCTGGGCTGCCGGCGTCGGCCACGCGGCACAGGCTGAGCTCATAGACTCCCGTCACGCGGTTGCTGTGAGCAAAACAAGACGAAGCGTCACTCGCTCTGCCCCATCCCCATTCTCCAGTTATTTCACTCACAGGCGCTGGGATGCCCCAGCAGGGCTCCAGTCCCTGGCGTCCCCTAGAAAGGTAGGAGGATCCTGGTACCTCTCGGAAGCCCTCAGGCTGCCGCTGCCGAAAAGGTTGCGGATGGAGCGGGAAGCAGGAAGCTTGGCGTCCCGGGAGTAGAAAACCATGCAGAAGTCTTTGGTGATGACAGCAGGCTGGGTGCAGTTCTCCATCTGCAGTGGAGATGCAGAGGAGGAGGTGTCAAGGGGGGCTGTGGCTTGGCAGCCCAGCAGGGCTCTCCCAGCCCTGGTACCAAGAAATTTTTATCCCTGTGTTCCCAGAACCACGGTTGATTCCTGCACCCCCATCAGCACCAGCTAAGGAGTCATCAAATCATGGAATCAATTGGTTGGAAAAGACCTGAGAGATCCTTGTGTCCAACTGTCCTTGTCTGCTACTGAACCAGATCCCTGAGCACTTCATCATCCTGTCTGATAAACCCCTCCAAGGATGAGGACTCCACCACCTCCCTGCGCAGCCTCTGTCAGGGCCCCAGAACCCTTTCCACGAAGAGACGTTTCCTGATAGCCAATCGAAGCCTCCCCTGGTGCAACTTGAAGACATCTCCTCTCATCCTATCGCCTGTCACTTGGGAGAAGAGCCCAGCACCCTCCTCCCTGCCCTCAAGCAGACCAACGCTCCCTCCCAGCTTAGTGTCATCTGCAAACTGATGAACTCAGTCTTTATCCATCTCTATCTCTATTCATCTGCAAACTGATGAACTCAATCTCTACCTATATTCATCTGCAAACTGATGAACTCAATCTCTATCCATCTCTACCTATATTCATCTGCAAACTGATGAACTCAGTCTCTATCCATCTCTACCTATATTCATCTGCAAACTGATGAACTCAATCTCTATCCATCTCTACCTATATTCATCTGCAAACTGATGAACTCAGTCTTTATCCATCTCTATCTCTATTCATCTGCAAACTGATGAACTCAATCTCTATCCATCTCTACCTATATTCATCTGCAAACTGATGAACTCAGTCTCTATCCATCTCTACCTATATTCATCTGCAAAGTGATGAACTCAGTCTCTATCCATCTCTACCTATATTCATCTGCAAAGTGATGAACTCAATCTCTACCTATATTCATCTGCAAACTGATCAACTCAATCTCTACCTATATTCATCTGCAAACTGATGAACTCAATCTCTACCTATATTCATCTGCAAACTGATGAACTCAATCTCTACCTATATTCATCTGCAAACTGATGAACTCAATCTCTATCCATCTCTACCTATATTCATCTGCAAACTGATGAACTCAATCCCCTCATCCAGATGATGGATAGAGATATTGAGCAGAACTGGACCCAACACCCTGGGGAGCAAACAGAGGGTTCTTCCCTCAGTGATAGGGGAGATCCTGGGCTTTGTTGGTATTGTAGAATCACCAGGTTGGAAGAGACCCACCGGATCACTGAGTCCAACCATTCCCATCAATCACTAACCCATGTCCCTCAGCACCTCGTCCACTTGTCCCTTAAGCCCCTCCAGGGATGGTGACTCAACCCCCTCCCTGGGCAGCCTGTTCCAGTGCCCAACGACCCTTTCCATGAAAAATTTTTTCCTAATGTCCATCCTGACCCTCCCCTGGTGGAGCTCGAGGCCACTTCTATACAACAGCTCTGAGTAAGGTCCTTGCCTCGATATAAGCGGAAAGGGTGATGTAGATTTTCTCGCGGTAGGGGGTGACGCGGTTGAGCAGCAGCGAGTTGTGCATGGAGCTGTCCCACGCCGCCTCGAACTGGTAGAAAGTCCTGATAAAAAATTAAAAAAAAAAAAAACAGCACAGCTGGTTAAAACAAAACCTCCCTGAGGACCAAGACGCCATCGGCCGCCCCCGCAGCGCTGCAGCAGGCCTGCAAGGACACACGGACATGCATGCGTGGCGGGGACAGATGGGGACAGCCACTCCGGAGGATGCAGGCTCAAGGCAGAAGAGGGACGCGGTGTGGTGGGAGGTGGGGGGGGACGGGGGACGCGGTGCCCTCAAAACAGCCGTAGGACCAGGGATTTGGGGAGGAGGGACGGCAGGGAGAAGTCGGGGTTCAGCTGGGATGCAGGCAAAGGCAGGGCAGGCTGGAAAGGCAAGGGAGGGTGCATGCCCCATCCTCGTGCTCAGAGTGTTGGGGGGGCTGCCACCTCCAGAGAGACTGGGCTGGAGCCCCACCATCCAGCCCAGGGCACGCAGCACCTCCCAGCCCCACCAGGAGCGGCTGTCACCGCTGAGGTGACCTCGGCCGGAGGGAGAGGAGGGAGGATGCTCAGCACTGCAGGGTTTCTGCCATCCAGCCCCAGGAGAGCAGCCAAGTCCCCTTCTCCAGGGCTGTCCCCGTTCGCCCAGCCCTGAGCCCCAGTGGCACCCGGGGGACCACAGTTTGGTGGTCGGTTCCTCTCCAGGCTGTCTCCCCAGCTCTTGCTCTGCCCTAATTGCCAGCTCCATCCCTCATGACCCTCACTGCATTTCCCACAGTTGCCAGGCCTCCTTCCCCAGGGCCGTCCCCGTCCGCCCAGCCCTGAGCCCCAGTGGCACCCGGGGGACCACGATTTGGTGGCTGGTCCCTTTCCAGGCTGTCTCCCCAACTCTTGCTCTGCCCTACTTGCCAGCTCCAGTCCTTCTCGTTCCCACCGGGCTGCCTCGTGCCCCTCACTGCGTTTCCCAGAGCTGCCAGGCCAGGAGGAGGGGAGGACAACCGGTCCCGCTTGCCCGGTGCCCGTGGGGTCCCAGCCAGGACATTGCAGCCACCCCCAACAAGAGCAGCAAGTGGCCTCTTTGGGTCAAGCCATCAAAGCCTGGCGGGACGCATGAGAGCATGGGGGATCTCTCTGTTTTGAGAGCATGGGGGACCCTCATTACACCCCATCCTGGGCTCCTTCCTTGGGCTTAGAGGCCACCCGCTCCCCAAAGCCACCCAGAGCTGCTGCAAGCCCCGGCTCCTGCCTGAGCAGCCTCAGGAGGCCGCTGGCTCGGTGACATCTCAACTAAGAGAATCATAGAATCATAGAACAACCAGGTTGGAAGAGACCCATCGGATCATCGAGTCCAACCATTTCCATCAAACACTAAACCATGTCCCTCAGCACCTCATCCACCCGACCCTTAAACCCCTCCAGGGAAGGGGAATCAACCCCCTCCCTGGGCAGCCTATTCCAATGCCCAATCACCCTTTCCATGAAAAACTTCCTCCTAATCTCCAGCCTAAATCTCCCCTGGCGGAGCTTGAGGCCATTCCCTCTTGTCCTGTCCCCTGACACTTGGGAGAGGTCCCCAAAGTGGCATCCCTGTGGCTGGGTGGCTCTTCTAACGCGAGCCGGGGCAGCTAGAGGGAGCAGGGGGAGGATCTCGGCTGTTGTTGCCCCCCAGGTTAGAAAAAGAAGGAGAGCGGCGCTTTCGGAAGGTGTAAAAAAATACATAAAACCCCTTCCCCGTTGTGTGAGACAGAGCGAAGGCGAAGGATTGCTTGGCAGACACAAGCTGCTTGAGAAGAGAGCTCTCCCCAGGGAGGAGGAGGAGGAGGAGGAGGAGAAGAGAAGCCTGGAGGGAGCAGGGAAAGAGCAAAAAAAGCCAAGGGAGGAGGCAAAGGAGAAAAGAGAGAAAAGCAGGAGGGGAGGGGAGACGGACCAGACCGAGCGGGTGCGCACGAAATACCTAGTGTCATTTCCAAACGCAATGCTATACGTGGAAGGCGACCCAACGACAAACACACACACACACACACACATGTACACACACACACACACACACAGAAAAACGAGAGGTCAGAAAGCATTGTCCGTACGGGGCTGGGCACATGAGTCCCTCTCGAGGGGACTCGTCCCCGATCGGCACTGCTGGCCAAAGCACCTCCTGCGTGCTTGGACCCCCATGGGATGCCAGAAGGCAGTCAGGGAGAGCAGATAGGTTTACCTGCTCAGGTGAAATACCTGCGCTTCCCACCTTTCTTGCAACCTGGCAGCTGGGAAGGGTGCTCGCCCTCCCCTGAACCCTGCCCTTGCTTCCAGCCCAGGGTGAGGAGCTCCCTCCCTCCCAGCACAGTCCCTGGGAAGGTGCCCGTGGTGGGAAGCAGCCATCCCACTACCCCCCGACACACACTCTGGGAGAGGATTTCTTGACCCGTCCTCTGGTGTCGCTGCTCCAAGAGCTCATGGGAGATGCCAGCAGGAGCCCACACGCTCATAGAATCATAGAACAACCAGGTTGGAAGAGACCCACCGGATCATCGAGTCCAACCATTCCCACCAATCTCTAACCCATGTCCCTCAGCACCTTGTCCACCTGCACCTTAAACCCCTCCAGGGAAGGTGACTCAACCACCTCCCTGGGCAGCCTCTGACACTACCCAATGATGCTTTCTGGGAAGAATTAACGACCCTTTCTGTGAAGAATTAACCTCTACCATGGGGCAAGGCGGTGGGACACCCGCTTCTCGAGGACCTTGGTGATGCCCCCATCCAGAGGAGCAGCCGGGTCCAGCGTCTCTCACCCGCATGGTGCTCAGCATCTCCCCCTGCTCCCAGCTGAGAACCCCCGTCCTCCAAGAGCCACTCCCCGTCACGCAGGGGCGAAAGAATCTGTGCTACATAGGGGTGTGTGCACCCCCAGTTAGCGCCTGGGTATGGACACGTGTTTCCCAGGACTACGGTGCACGGGGTACCCAGTGGGTGCACCACCGGTGGCACCAGGTGACGGCTGGAGGCCCCACAAAGCCACTGCCATGCTCCGCGCCGGCCCTGCGGCTGCTTCGAGCGGCACTCGGAGGCCGAGCTGGGGCTGAGGGGGTGGTGGGGGGCGGCACACCAGGCGCTGGATGCCGAAAGAGATGGGAGAGCGGCGAGGTGGGAAAGCAAGAAGAGAACCCAAGTGAGGCGATGAGGATGCAGGGGGGGAGCGGCAGTCAGCCAGAGCGCGGCCCAAACCAACAGCGAAAGGGACCGAGTGAGCGAAAAGGGACCGAGTGAGCGAAAGGTGCCAGGGGTGGGAGGGAGGAGGGATGTGGAGGGATGGAGGGCTGGACGCCCAAGTGGTGCCTCTGGTGGGCGTGAGGGCGCCGAGGTGAGAAAAAAAAATAAAAGAAGGGAGAGAGGAAGGCAGGGTGGAAGAAAAAATAAAACCAATGGAAACAAATAATACCTAGGCATATCCGAATCAAGAAACTGCCTGCGAAAACACAAAACAATCACATGGTTAGTGTGGGCTCGGATGGGTGGCGGCAGCGGAGAGAGAAGCGAAGAGGGGGACCCTGAGCGCTGCCTCCTGCGCCTCCTCCCTGGGCACTCGACGATGAAGCGGGAGGTGCGGAGAGGGAGCCAACCTGCTGCCCTGCTCTCCTCCCGAGCGGCTCTGGGGCACTGGGAGGCTGGAGAGGGGCTATGGCCAGGGCTGCGCTGGGCGAGGGAGGCTGCGTGGTGGAAGGCAGCGAAGCAGGGAGCGCAAGCAGCCGGAGAGGAGGAGGGCGAGGCGGGAAGAGGGCCGTGCCCGTTGCCCTCCCGCGCAGGCGGCTGGGGCCGAAGCGCGCGTGCCCGCATGCGGGATGGAAGCGGAGGGCACCCCTCGGCATCCCGCGGGAAACCGGCCGCCCCCCGGCTCCCTCTGCCTGGCCTCGGGTGGGCTCAGAGGGGATGGGGAGGGGGACAGACCTGGCACACGTGCCAGCCCATGGTGCCAACTCGGGTCTGGGCCTTACACGCTGAGCGTGTAGGTGAGGCAGATTCTCGCAAAAACTGAGCCCCTCTTCTACCTGCTCCTCTCCACACCCCAAGCTGTGTCCCAGTGGCCTGCAGGACCTGCAGGAGGAGGGCAGGGGCAGGAGGCATGACTCCCCCCCCTACCAGGCTACACTAAAAGATGCTGAAGATCTGATCTGGCTGCACCCAGGACTGATTTCTCAGGCGAGGAGCCGACATAAAAGCAGCACAGCACTGGGAGCCCTGCAGGTGCCACAAAAAAACCCCCAAAACCCACTGCAGCTCTGCCCAGCCCAGTCCTCCTCGCTTGACCATCCCCGCCTGGCCTGGCTTGTCCCCACAGCTGTGCCAAAGCCCTTTGGTCCGACATTCACACACATCCCCAGCCCCGTGATCGGCTCTGCTGCCCGGTTACCGTGTGCTCGATGCCCCAGCCTGCCCAGGAGCTGCCCCAGGGACACTGCCGGGTGGCATCTCCCATCCAGACCCCTGTCACCCCTCCTGAAAACACTCTGCCTTGGGATAGCCCAGCCTGGGGCAGCAGTGACGCTGAAGAAAACGAGGGGAAAAGCGGTCCCTGCTCTCCACTGGGATGCTCCTATACCAGCAATGGCAAAATATACAGCCCAGGACCAGTCCCGCTGCTCCCTGTGGTGCCAACGGCCACCCTGGTCTTGTGGCGGTTGCCCACGCGCACGTGTTCCAGTCAGGAACACCCCCTGGAGTTTCACCAGCAGCCCTGGCGCCGAGGAGAGCTCAACCCACCTTCCCCCCTGCCACCTCAGCAACCAGCCAGGAAGATCTCAGAGACAGAATCATAGAACAACCAGGTTGGAAGGGACCCATCGGATCTTCTAGTCCAACCATTCCTATCAAACACTAAACCAAGTGCCTCAAGACCTCATCCACCCGTCCCTTAAACACCTCCAGGGAAGGTGAATCAACCACCTCCCTGGGTAGCCTATTCCAATACCCAATGACCCTCTCCGTGAAAAACTTCCTCATAATCTCCAGCCTAAATCTCCCCTGGTGGAGCTTGAGGTCATTCCCTCTTGTCCTGTCGCCTGTCACTTGGGAGAAGAGCCCAGCTCCCTCCTCTCTACAACCTCCTTTCAGGTAGTTGGAGAGAGTAATGAGGTCTCCTCTCAGCCTCCTCTTCTCCAGGATAAACACCCCCAGCTCTCTCAGCCGCTCCTCATAGGTTCTGTTCTCCAGCCCCTTCACCAGCCTCGTTGCTCTTCTCTGGACTCGCTCCAGAGCCTCAACATCCTTCTTGTGCTGAGGGGCCCACAACTGGACACAGTATTCAAGGAGCAGCCTCACCAGTGCTGAATCCAGAGGGAGAATCACCTCCCTGGCCCTGCTGGTCACACCATTTCTGAGTTTGCTGCTCCCACGCCCAACCAAACCCACCGGGTGGACGCAGCCGCCTGGCACAGGCATTCCCGAAGTCACCTGGCAGAGAGGTGGGATGGTTTTCCCGCATCCCCTCCTGCACAGGTCGGGACCGGCCACGGACACCAAGTGGCCTCTCCAGTTTGTTTGCTGGGACGTGAGACAACCAGTACTTTGTGGTCAGTCCTGTCCAGTTGTGAGGTCCAAACGTCCTCCCGGCACTGGCTCTGCAGCAGCTGCCACCGGAGAGCAAGACCCACCCCCAAACTCCCCATAGTGCCAAAGCCAAAGAGGAGAAGGAAGAAAGGGGCTGGCTCCCTGAACCCCGAGACCCTCTCCTGCTCCCCCAAAGCCCCTGTGGAGGAGCTGAGAGTGCTGCCAGGGCAGGAAGGGCACCTCTCCGTCCTCCCCAAGCCATCCAGCCATCACCACAGCAGGAGGAGAGCGAGAGAAGAAGCGGCACCCACCGGTCATCCTGAGAGGGGTGGATGTATCCGGAGGAGAGGATGTTGAGGGACAAGATGTTGGGGTCGATGAGAGACTCGTCTGCTTCTGGGGTGTTCCGGATCCGACCTGCGAGTGAAGGTTTAGGCTGGAGATTAGGAGGAGGTTTTTCACACAGAGGGTCATTGGGCATTGGAATAGGCTGCCCAGGGAGGGGGTTGATTCCCCTTCCCTGGAGGTGTTTAAGGGACGGGTGGATGAGGTCTTGAGGGACTTGGTTTAGTGTTAGATAGGAATGGTTGGACTAGAAGATCCGATGGGTTCCTTCCAACCTGGTTGTTCTATGATTCTATGATTCTATGAAGTACGGGGACGTCACTCAGGCCACAAGTGGTGGCATCTGTGAGAGTGTCCGTGAGGGGCAGGGGCAGCCTCCCGGCACCGGATCTCAATGCCAGAGGTCCTGGTCCAGCTCCTGGTCACGACACCAGGACCGAGATGCCTTGTCCAAGCAGCATCCTGGTGTCACTTACTGGACAGCCACTTCTTGCTCTTGCAGGGTAAGAGGGGACACGGTGTAAAGCCCTGAGTGGGAACGTGGGTGAGAAACAACCTGAGTGGATGTTCAGGAGCTGAGCTGACTGGGCTTTGCTTACAACCCACCCAAAGCGGCACAACTTACCCACAACCAGCTCCCGCACTTCCTTCCAGCGGATGAGGCTGCCTGTTTCGTGCACCAAGGTGACGGTGATTCTCCTCTGGATGCCCTGAAACCCGGGAGGAAAGGGGCAGAGGTTAACACAGCTCCTGGTGGGATGAGCCGGAGCCGCGATGGCATCTTGGGGAGGGAGTACCTGGTGGAGGAGGAAGGTCCCGTGGCACGGCATGCCCCCGCGGTGGTCCACGACGGCAGGGATGTAGCTGGAAGAGAGGATGGAGATGTGACACAGAGCCCCATCAGAGAATAGTTCAGGTTGGAAGGGACCAACTCCACCTCCACCTAGATCAGGCTGCCCAGAGCCCACCCAACCTGGCCTGGAACCCCTCCAGGGATGGGGCAGCCACCCCTGCTCTGGGCAACCTGGGCCAGGGCCTCCTCACCCTCATCTGTGAATAAATTCCTCCTTATGTCTAGTCTAAATCTGACCCTCTCCAGTTTATACCCATTGCCCCTAGTCCTATCATAGAACCATAGAATCACCAGGTTGGAAGAGACCCACTGGATCATCGAGTCCAACCATTCCCATCAAACACTAACCCATGTCCCTCAGCACCTCGTCCACCCGTCCCTTAAACACCTCCAAGGAAGGTGACTCAACCCCTTCCCTGGGCAGCCTCTGACACTGACCAATCACCCTTTCTGGGAAAATCTTCCTCCTAATGTCCATCCTGAGCCTCCCCTGGTGGAGCTTGAGGCCATTCCCTCTTGTCCTGTCCCTTGGGAGAAGAGCCCAGCTCCCTCCTCTCCACAACCTCCTCTCAGGGAGTCCCAGAGAGCAATGAGGTCAACCCTCAGCCTCCTCTTCTCCAGGATAAACACCCCCAGCTCTCTCAGACACTCCTCTTCTTCTCCAGCCCCTTCACCAGCTTCTTTGCTCTTCTCTGGACTCGCTCCAGAGCCTCAACATCCTTCTTGTGCTGAGGGGCCCAGAGCTGACCCCAGGATTCGAGGAGCGGTCTCCCCAGCACTGAATCCAGAGGGAGAAGAACCTCCCTGGCTCTGCTGGTCACGCTGTGTCTGATCCAAGCCAAGATGCCATTGGCCTTCTTGGCCACCTGGGCAGCAGGACTTACTCGCCGTTGGCTTCCAGCTCGCAGATCTCGAAGAAGACCATCAGGTCGTACTTGCACTGGCAGGGGCCGGCGCTGGGCCTGGTCATGGTGCTCAGCTTGGTCGCAGGCACTGTGGAGGGACAGAAAGACGGGTGAGAGGGGCCGCTCGCCGTGACATTCGGAGAGAGGAATGGGCAGAGCAGGCAGAGACCACATTGAGACACAGGGAGAGGAGAGGTATAGAGAGCCCCATCCCTGGAACTCCTCTGACCCCAGCAACTTGGGGAACAGAGGGAACCCCATGACTCCTGCGAGAGGGCAGGGTTGGGGGGCATCTGAGCCATCCAGGGCAGGCAGGAGAGAAGGTGAGAAGGTGCCACACGTGAGTTGGGGGCTTTGCATCAGCCTAGTGCTGCAGGAATGGGTGCTGAGGGCTTCGGGGTGCTCGGATCCGCAATATATTTTATGGTGCCCCCAAGGTCCTAATGGGAAAAGGGATCCTGCTCCCAGCCTGGGGACCCCAGGAGGCCGGATCTCCTACCTGGTTTGGAGAGAGGCATCACACGGGGGAAGTGGCGCCGCGATGGCCTCAGGGGGCTGCAGAGAGAACCAGCTTAGTCAGAGCACCCACCGGGATCACAGAATCATGGAACAACCAGGTTGGAAGAGACCCATCGGATCATCGAGTCCAACCATTCCCATCAATCACTAACCCATGTCCCTCAGCACCTCGTCCACCCGTCCCTTAAACCCCTCCAGGGAAGGGGACTCAACCACCTCTCTGGGCAACCTGTCTCCAGGGCCTCTCCCTCCCACCTCCTTCCCCCTCCCTCCTGTGGGTCCCCATGAAGCAGCAGCCGCGGCAGCGAGTGCCCCACGGCACCTCAGGACGTCCTTGCAAAGGGGAGGGAAGGGGTGCTGCTGGTAGTGCCCGAAGACTTCGAAGACAATCGGCTGACTCTTGATGTACTCGATGAAGGACTTGGTCACCTCCACAGCGATCTGGAAGAGAAGGAGGTGGGGACGGCACCGTTCAAGGTGGGAAACCCCAAATCTCAGGCTTTTGGGGTGGAAGGTAGTAGGTTTTGGGGTTTTAACCCACACATAGAATCATAGAATCATATGATCATAGAATCACCAGGTTGGAAGAGACCCACCGGATCATCGAGTCCAACCATTCCCATCAATCACTAACCCATGTCCCTCAGCACCTCGTCCACCCATCCCTTAAACCCCTCCAGGGAAGGGGACTCAATCCCCTCTCTGAGCAGCCTCTGACACTGCCCAATGACCTTTTCTATGAAAAATTTTTTCCTAATGTCCATCCTGAGCCTCCCCTGGTGGAGCTCGAGGCCATTCCCTCTTGTCCTGTCCCTTGGGAGAAGAGCCCAGCTCCCTCCTCTCCACACCCTCTTCTCCACATCCACCATGTCCAAGGGTGACTTAGCTGGGATGGGCTGGGAAAGCCAGTCTGAGAAGCCCCAGGCAGACCCCAGCAGCCCTGGGGAAAGGGTTGTGAGCAGGGCAGGGCTTACGCACATTTTGGACGTGATAGAAGCCCAGCGGTGGCCCCCGGCCTGTGTTCTTCAAGGGTTCTGTCGAAAAGGCCTCGTCGTGGCGATGGATGAAGCTGCGGAAGGGACGGAAGATGGTGAGAAGGGGCTGAAGAACGGGGACAGGCTGGAAGAGGGAGAGGAGAAGGGCGCAGGGACCAGGAGAATCATAGAATCATAGAACAACCAGGTTGGAAGAGACCCATCGGATCTTCTAGTCCAACCATTCCTACCAAACACTAAAGAAGAGCACACTCTCCCCGGGGCAGGCACAGGGTCCCCCCTGAAGCCTCTCGCTGCCTTTCAGCAGTGACCAACCAAGGTTACAGCCAAGCGCATGGGCACATCCTACAGCCCTTGGCTTGGCCTCCCCATCCATGAAGGTCTTAGTGGGGAGCAGGAGGGGGATCCCCGACATCCACCGGTGAGGGTTGGATGACGGTGGGAGGCGAAGGGCCAGGGGGCCCTCTGAGGGCTCACTTGAACTGGCAGAAGATGTCTGCGTATTCCGCGGAGATGCTGGAGGCTTGGAGGACCGTCACGCGGAAAGTGAAGATGCTGCCCAGCTTCAGGTGGTCCAGAGCCGCGTCCAGGGGCCCCTCAGATGCAGGCTTCTCCGGGCTGTCCAGGAGAAGGTCTTCTGGGGTCACTGCAGGGAGGAGAGGGTCATAGAATCATAGAATCATAGAACAACCAGGTTGGACGAGACCCATCGGATCATCGAATCCAACCATTCCTATCAAACACTAACCCATGTCCCTCAGCACCTCGTCTACCTGTCCCTTAAACACCTCCAGGGAAGGTGACTCAGCCACCTCCCTGGACAGCCTATTCCAATGCCCAACGACCCTTTCCGTGAAAAACCTCCTAATCTCCAGCCTAAATCTCCCCTGGTGGAGCTTGAGGCCATTCCCTCTCATCCTGTCCCCTGTCCCTTGGGAGAAGAGCCCAGCTCCCTCCTCTCCACAACCTCCCCTCAGCAAGGATGAGGGTGTCACCCCCTTGGGTGCCTGCGTCAGGAGGTTGGGTGCTGGGTGGGGGACCCTCCGGCCAGCACCCCCTCACCTGCACAGGTATTGTTGTTGACTTCATCGGCGGAGGGCCCCACGTCGCTGCCCTGCCCCTGCCCTTCCACGATGCGCAGCTCCTCCTGGGAGGTCCCCGAGCGAGACATCCCCACGGCTGGGCACGACTCCGACTGGAACTGCAGCAGGAGAGGGGCTCAGGACAGCTCGTGCTCCTCCAAGCTCCCACTTAACCCATAGCCAACCGTCCGCTAGCACCATGACACATCCAGCTCTGCCCTCCCACCCCACGGCAGCTCCTCCGGGATGTGGGCAAGAGCGAGGGCACCGATGGGAGCTGGAGGGCAGCCACGGGGACCTCTGCACCTCCATGAATCATAGAACAACCAGGTCGGAAAAGACCCATCGGATCATCGAGTCCAACCATTCCCATCAAACACTAACCCATGTCCCTCAGCACCTCATCCACCCACACCTTAAACCCCTCTAGGGAAGGGGAATCAAACCCCTCCCTGGGCAGCCTGTTCCAGTGCCCCATGACCCTTTCCATGAAAATTTTTTTCCTAATGTCCAGCACCTCCATAGAATCATAGAACAATCAGGTTGGAAGAGACCCACTGGATCATCAAGTCCAACCATTCCCATCAAACACTAACCCATGTCCCTCAGCACCTCGTCCACCCATCCCTTAAACCCCTCCAGGGAAGGGGAATCAACCCCCTCCCTGGACAGCCTCTCCCACTGCCCAATCACCCTTTCCACGAAAATTTTTTTCCTAAAGTCCAGCCTGAGCCTCCCCTGGTGGAGCTTGAGGCCATTCCCTCTCGTCCTGTCCCTTGGGAGAAGAGCTCAGCTCCCTCCTCTCCACAACCTCCTCTCAGGGAGTTGTAGAGAGCAATGAGGTCTCCCCTCAGCCTCCTCTTCTCCAGGCTGAACCCCCCCAGTTCCCTCAGCCGCTCCTCATAAGGCCTGTGAGGCCCCACGGGGCAGCGTTGCCAGGGCAGGAGGAGCTGTGGGGCCACCCACCAAGAACCATCGGCTGTTATACCTTCTCGAAGTGCTGGTCATCAAAGGATATCTTGGCCGTCCCCGACTGCCGCACTCCAGAGCCATAGTCTGGGGCTTCCTCGTCAGCTGGAGGAGAGATGGGGGGTGAGTTGGCGCAGGGTGACACAGAATCACACAGAACAACCAGGTTGGAAGGGACCCATCGGATCTTCTAGTCCAACCATTCCTATCAAACACTAAACCAAGTCCCTCAAGACCTCATCCACCCGTCCCTTAAACACCTCCAGGGAAGGTGAATCAACCCCCTCCCTGGGCAGCCTATTCCAATGCCCAATGACCCTTTCTGTGAAAGGGGGTGCAAGGGGCACATTTGGAAGGGGTCCCGTCCTACCTGAGATGGCCTGGACGGCCACGCGCAGGAAGCCCTTCACCTCCCCCTTCTCGCTGACGATGGCCACGCGGTGGACCAGGGGCACCGGGTAGAGGAGGTTGCTCAGGTAGACGAAAGCCCTGCCGGAGAAGAAAGTGGAGGGGGAAGGGGGGGGGGGGGGGAAGGGGACACAAACGACACAGAGAAGGGGGTGAGGGGGGGGAGGAAGAGAACGGTCACTGTTCCCACCCGCGGGGCTCGGCTGGCGCGGGTGGCGTGGCCGCCGGCGGCCGGGCTCCCAGGTCACACGGGGCGATCGCGGCGCTGCAAAGCAAAACTAAAAGAGAAGGCAGCCAGGGCCAGCCGAGAGGGGCGAGGGAAGCGGGCAGCGTGCCGCGGGCAGGCGGGCAGGCAGGCAGGGCGGCACCGCCAAGCGGGCAGGGCTCGCGGCCCACTCCGGCTGCCACCTCGGAGGGGACGGCGAGCTGCGCTGGTGCCACCCTGGAGCTGGCAGGGAAGAGGAACCTTCTCTGCAGAGGAGAGGCGGAGAGGGCAGGAGGTGCTGCGCCACGGCCCGGGGGTGGCTGCGGAGTCGGGGGGCAAGGCAGGAGGGGAGGGAGGGTGGCGAGGGAGGAGGAGGCCGGCAGGAGTCAAGGAGGGGAGAGGAGCTGGTCCTGAAGCCTCCGGAGATGAACCTGCCAAGATGTCCTGGCCCCACTTCTACCCCTGGTGACACAGGGTGGCCGAAGCGGCCTCTGCGTGGTTGGGAGGGAGGTGTGGCTGGTGGCATCGGTGTCCCTCTCCCCTCACACGTGTGGCTTCGGGGTCCCAGGCCATGTGCCAGAGTGGCACAGGGATGGCTTCTCCCGGTGGGCAAGGAAGGATCTAAGCCTTCCTGCCATCCTCCTCCACGGTTTCCAGGTCACCAGGTGCCACTCTCAGCTTCAAGGCGACGGCCACGGCTCTGCCAGCACCTCCTGCCAGCTCACAGCTCCTTTTTTCCCTCGAGCGTTTTGCCTCCTGGTGCTGCCTCCCTCAGCCGGTTCACTTGTTTGGTGCTCCTCGCTCTCTGGAGGTGCCACCACTACGTCTCCTCAGTGGTGACAAACAACCTCTGGCACTCAGCTCCCTGCTGAGCGATGGAAACCTGGCCTCTGGAGCAACCTGTGGGTGCCCAGCACCCCTCCTGGAGGTGCCCACTGGTGCCTTGACACGCAGTCGTTGGGAGGTCGCGGGGCAGGATTGGTGCCGGGGCCAACCAGGACCCTTCTTCTTCGAGAACCTCCCGTGAGGTTGGATCTCCAGGTGGCTGTGACGCTGCTCCCCACATCCCAGACTTGCAGGGATCAACCCACAGCATCAAAAGCGCTTGTGGGGCGGCTCTCGGAGGAGGACCCAGCCCCACGTTTGCAGCCTGAGCCATGAAGTCCAGAGGTTCTCACCGCTCTGGTGCCTCCTCCTATTGACCTCCAACCACCGTTGGGGCTTTTCCCATCCGAAGCGTCTCCCGTCGTGGAACAAAAAGGTGATGATTCCCCATCACCAGCCAGAGTGATGATTCCCCATTCCTGCCAGGCCCACCTCACCCCGTCTCCTCTTTGGGGGCCACCAGGGCCACGTGGCTGGTGGTCACAGAGCCCTGTGACCACGAGAACATCTTGGAAGTTTAGGGATCCGGGAGCGCCTGCCTGCCCGAACTCACGGAGCGATGAAGCCAGGGGAGGATGGAGAGGGGAGGAGAGGAGGGGACGGAGCGGGGGAGGAGGGGGAGAAGTGTGTCGCTCGAGGAAGGAGGGCAGGGACACTAACCACAAGATTGGTGAGGTGCAAAGATGGCATGCTCAGACCAAAGAAAAGCCTTTCCAAAGGAAGACGAAAGTGAAAAAAAAACCCCAATTTTTTTTTTTTTTTTTTTTTTTTTTGCTAAAGCTTCGGAGAGACAGAGCCAGCAGCTAAAAAAAAAAAAACACCCCAAAAAATAAATAAATAAAAAAAAAATTAAAGGAAAAATAAAAAAGAAATGAAAGACGAGGATCCAATCATAAACCAATCCAAGCACACTTCAGAGGAAATGTGGCTGCTCGGGGAGCCAAGCCCAGCGCAGACGCCGAAGAAGTCGGAAGGCGCTGAGCTCCGGGGAATGAGCCCCCAGCACGGAGCAGGTTGCTGCCGCGGGGCCTCGCTTGGGTTTTTGGAGGGGTCGCCAAGACTCTTTGGGGTGGGTTCGGTTTGAAGTTTTGTTTGGTTTGCTTTTTTTAATATAAGGAAAAAAAGGAAAATATATATATATAAAAAAAAAAAAAAAAAAAAAAAAAAAAAAAAGAAGGGGGGGGAAGAACCCAGCTCTTTCGGTCTGAGGCTGCAGGACTCTTACCTCACCTCCACCTTCTCTGCCTGCGCTGCTCCCCGTCCTCCCACCTCGCTGCCCTTCCTGGCCGGGATAAGCCTGGCCTGGTCACCCCGAGGATGAGGAGCTCCAGCTCCATCGTTCGGAGCAGCCCCAGCAGGGAGAGCTTCACCAGCAGGAGCCCCTCTGGCCGCTGCCTGTGGCAGAAGCTCTGGGAGCAGCTCCCTCCAGGGCTGAGCCTGCTTATGAAAACCCCAGAGTAGAGCTCCCAGCACCACATCCCAGTCTGGGATGGGCAAGATTGCAACTGGGTTTGGTGGCCCAACCAGTCCGGCAGCACCTGGTGGGTTTCCCCAGGCCAAGGTGATGGAACCCAAGGAGGTCTCGTGGCCAACAGGTAGGAGAAGTCAAAGCTTTTGGCTACAGCTGGAGCCAAGTAGGAGCTGGAGCTAAGTAGGAGCTGGATCCTGCACCCAGGTCCCCGTCACCTCCCTGAGCGTCTCCAGCAAGGATGACCCAAGCCAAATGCTGGAGTTTTCCTCTTCCTCCTCTGCCCAGCTCTCCCCTCACTCCCCTCAGCTTCATGCCCTCAACTGCCTTGGGGACATCCCACCCTCTCCATCTCGGAGGCTGCACTGACCGATGCAGACAGGGTGGCCAGGCTGGTGTCGGAGGCACCTTCCAAGTGCCATTGGCACCACAGGCTCACCTCAAGCCAGGTGGGATGTGGCTCTCCCTGGGACTGAGACCCCTGTGTGGCTTCTGTGTGCTGAGCTCCCCTTCTTGGGGACCACCCAAAGAGGGACCTGTCTGAGGGGTTTCTGATGGAGCTGGTGGCATCTCCCCATCCCTGCTCCTCACGGCCCTACCTGGGTGGGCACCTGGCTGCCTGGCCGGGCGCCCCGGCAGCAATCCCAGCCGGCCGGGCGGGCACCCCCTGTGCCTCCAGGACGCTTTTGGGAGGTGAGAGTCACGTCCGAAAGCAGTTCCCTCATGCGAAAGAGCTAGTTCCTTCCCGGCATGCTCTCCTAAAACCTCACCAACCTTCCTACTAAACTGAACAGGGGGGAGCGGTCGTAAAACGGATCCCGGCCATCGCACAGCGGGCACTCCGGAAAGATGTCTTCCTCCAGGTCCTCCGCCTCCTCCTCCTCCTCCTCCTCCTCCTCCTGCCCCTGGTGCTGCTCGTCAGCAGGCTCGGTGATGTCGGAGTCGGGGTTCGAGAAGGTAGGGGAGGGGGTGAGATCAGCCATGCGCTCGCTCATGCATGTGTTGAAAAGAGGAGAGCTGTTGCAGCCAGAGATATCTGAACTAAGGTTAGTACAACAAGATAGAAGACAGGTTAACACCAGCTGTTCCAAACACAGAGAGCAAGAACAGCAATTTCGCTTTTTTTTTTTTTTTTTTTTTTTGAGGGGGCGGGGGTGGAGTGCAGGGGGGGTTGTTAGTTTTTTTTTTCTCTGTTGGGTTTTGGGGTGGGATTGGTTTCAAGAGATGTTAGGAAATCAAGACCTGCCCGCGTGGCGCAGGAAGCCACCGACGGCCACCAAGGGCAGAATCATCGAATCGTAGAACAAGCAGGTTGGAAGTGACCCACCGGATCATCGAGTCCAACCATTCCCATCAAACACTAACCCATGTCCCTTAGCACCTCGTCCACCCATCCCTTACACCCCTCCAGGAAAGGGGAATCAACCCCCTCCCTGCATGTTCCACTGCCCAATGACCCTTTCCATGAAAATTTTTTTCCTAATATCCATCCTGACCCTCCCCTGGAGGAGCTTGAGGCCATTCCCCCTCGTCCTGTCCCTTGGGAGAAGAGCCCAGCTCCCTCCTCTCCACAACCTCCTCTCAGGGAGTTGTAGAGAGCAATGAGGTCTCCCCTCAGCCTCCTCTTCTCCAGGATAAACACCCCCAGGTCCCTCATCCGCTCCTCTTGTTCTCCAGCCCCTTCCCCGGCCTCGTTTGCTGACTTCTTAAAAGTTATACAAGTATGGACAATATAGAACAATATTAGTCTTATATTACTAATTAATACTATTACTATATTGCTAGTGTTATGTTATGTTATACTTAATATAGTTAAGTCAGAAGAGAAATGGGCCAGTTCTTTGTAAACAGCTCACTTTTTAACCAGAGAACAGTGCAGCCCGAGGAACTGGTGAGGATTCCTTCTGGGACGGAGTAGGTGGCACAGGGCTTGCCACAACCCCTAGTGCCGAAGGGAATCTTTTCCCCTGGATTACTCTGTCCCCACCAGGGGCAGATCCTCATGGCCAGCACCTCACCCTTCCACCTCGGCGCCTCGGGAAGCACACAGAGCCACCAGGCGGCACGTACCAGACAGACAGACAGATGCTCGGACGCCACCCACGTGCACACGGACGCAAACACAGGGGGTGACGGTGGCCTGGGCTCCCACCTCCCATGGGTGGCCAGAGAAGAACCCGTGCCTCATGGCAACGGGTTAAGGCAGGTATTGGCCGCATGGCCACCAGCTCACGGGGCCCTCGGGCAGCCAAGGTGGAGGAGAAGCCAGGCAAGGTGGGCCCTGAGCGGCACCGAGGGCCCCAGGAGACCAACGCCCTGCGCCCAGCAGAGTCGGCAGCCCTCCCCGTGGGTCCCAGGCGCACTTAGAAGGAGCCGAAGCGCTCACCTGCCCACCAGCCTGAACCAGGGGAAGCGGTCGTAGAAGGGATCTCCACCGGTCACCACGTTGTCGCAGTCCTCGATGACGCTAGAAGGCACTTCGGCGGCACGGTCGTACATCTCGCGCATCAGGTCCAGGCGTTGCCTGCAGGCAGAGGGGAACAGCGGTCGGAAAGAGGGCTGAGGCCGGCTGAACCCTCCCAGGCTCCAGCAGAGAATCATGGAATCACCAGGTTGGAAGAGACCCATCGGATCATCGAGTCCAACCGTTCCCATCAAACTCTAACCCATGTCCCTCAGCACCTTGTCCACCCACACCTTAAACCCGCCAGGGAAGGTGACTCAACCACCTCCCTGGGCAGCCTCTCCCACTGCCCAATCACCCTTTCCATGAAAAATTTCATCCTGATGTCCATCCTGAGCCTCCCTTGGTGGAGTTTGAGGCCATTCCCTCTTGTCCTGTCCCCTGTCCCTTGGGAGAAGAGCCCAGCTCCCTCCTCTCCACAACCTCCTCTCAGGGAGTCCCAGAGAGCAATGAGGTCTCCCCTCAGCCTCCTCTTCTCCAGGATAAACCCCCCCAGCTCTCTCAGCCGCTCCTCTTCTTCTCCAGCCCCTTCCCCAGCTTCCTTGCTCTTCTCTGGACTCGCTCCTTCACCCACCTCAGCTTCTCCAGCGTCCAGTAGTGCGTCGCCCCGTTCTTCTGGTCCTGCACCTCGACGGCCACGATGGTCCTGGGGAACGGCCGCTTCTCCCGGTCTTTGGCAGCATCGGGAGGCAGCAGGTCAGGAGGGAGAGGCGAGTACAGTGTGTCCGTGAGGAGCACAAACTGGAACTGGACCTGGAGAGGGGCAGAGGGGGACAAGGAGCTGCCTGGGAGGACAGGCTTGGATGGGGCTTGGAGCCCCTGATCCAGTGGGAGGTGTCCCTGCCCAGAGCAGGGGTGGCACTGGATGGGCTTTGAGGTCCCTTCCAACCCAAACCGTTCTATGATTCTCTGATCTGTGGCCTCTTCCACGAGGGCCACGGTGAGAGGAGCCTCCGGGCACCCACCTTCTTCTTCAGCTCGACGCTGATGGCGTTGGCTTCCTTGAGGAAGATGGCGTTGCCCCAGAGCAGGTCCCGGAGGGAGGTGAACTGGTACCACTTCCACTTCCTAAAGGCCCAGAGGGCCAGCTCGAACTCCCGCTCTGTCCACTGCACTGTGGGGACACCCAGGGACAGTCACCCCGCTGCCCGAGGGAGGGTAGAAGCATCCAGGGGATCTGCCGTCCACTCTTCTTCCACCCACGGAGAGCGCCCAACCCAGCCCTCACCTTCATCCTCAGGTTCTTCCTCTTCCTCGTTGGCCTCGGGGTAATACCTGGAGTCCATCTGCTTCTGCAGCGCCTCCAGTTTGCTCTCGTAGTCCTGGGGGAAGCAGGGAGAGGGACGATATGCAAGACGTGAGCTTCCTCCACGCTCCCACACAGCAGGAACCCTCCCACACAGCCTCCTCCCTCCTTTGGATCCGTGTTTATCGGGACAGCCCAGTGCGGACCTTCCCTTAAGGGACGGGTGGACGAGGTGCTGAGGGACATGGGTTTGACGGGAATGGTTGGACTCGATGATCCGCTGGGTCTCTTCCAACCTGGTTGTTCTGTGATTCTATGAACATCTGGCGGTGTCTGGGCAGCCTGAGCAGAGCCAGGTCATGGAATCATGGAATCATAGAATCACCAGGTTGGAAGAGACCCATCGGATCTTCTAGTCCAACCATTCCCATCAAACACTAACCCATGTCCCTCAGGACCTCATCCGCCTGTGCCTTAAACACCTCCAGGGAAGGGGAATCAACCACATCCCTGGCCACCTACCAGCCTCTGCTGCTCCAGAAGGTAGTTGGCCTCCTCCCGCTCCCTCCGGTACTGGTCTTCCAGCTCCTGGAGCCTGGAAGGCACAGGGAGAAGGAGAGGATGAGCAGCTTGGAGGTGGACACCCATCTCCCCGTTGCCCCAGCCCCACCCCGTGCGCTCACCGCTGCTCCATCTCCTGCTTCATGTCGATGCCCTGCTTCTCCAGCAGCTCCCTCTGGGCGAAAGCCCAGTCGACGGGCTCAGCGGGGGTCTCGGCGCACGGGGTCCTCTCCCGCTCCTGCCGAGCCTGCTCGGGGTGGTTGAAGCGGAAGACGTGGCTCTTCCCCATGATGATGCGGTTTCCTATAGGGATGGCAAGGGGGAAAGGCGTTTCACGTGGGACAACCTGTGGAGCCCTCGCGGGATGGAGGGCGGAGGGTGAGAGTGGCAGTGGGAGACGCACCTGAGCGCAGGATGCTGGGCTCCGTCACCTTTTTGCCGTTGACGTAGGTGTCGGCACCTTCACAGGGCTCCAGAGTCACTATTACTGCAGAATCATAGAATCATAGAACAACCAGGTTGGAAGAGACCCTCCGGATCATCGAGTCCAACCATTCCCATCAATCATTAACCCATGTCCCTCAGCACCTCGTCCACCTACACCTTAAACCCCTCCAGGGAAGGGGAATCAACCACCTCCCTGGGCAGCCTATTCCAATGCCCAATCACCCTTTGTGTGAAAAACTTCCTCCTAATCTCCAGCCTAAATCTCCTCTGGTGGAGCTTGAGGTCATTCCCTCTCGTCCTGTCCCTTGGGAGAAGAGCCCAGCTCCCTCCTCTCCACAACCTCCTCTCAGGGAGTTGCAGAGAGCAATGAGGTCTCCCCTCAGCCTCCTCTTCTCCAGCAGCAACTCACGCTCTGGGCCACCAATAGAGTTTGGCCCAACCAACCTCATGTTCATCAGAGCAGTCCCAAGGACTAAAAGCAGCTGAAGACTGGATGTGAGAGCCGGACAGAGCCTCCAGCCTCCCCAGACTCATCTCCAAAGTCCTTTCACCCCCAGATTCCTTCCACCTCCAGGTTCCTCTTGCAGGGTGGGCTCTGCTCTGTGTCTCGGTCAGGGGAATTGTCTACGATCTGCTCTTCCTTCCCACCTGTCTCGTCTCACCAGAGCAGCTCCTACATGCCTTGCACAAGCTTCCCTTCCAGCTAGGGGAGGGCCACAGCTTTGCTCGGGAAGCACCGAGAAGCCACCAGAAGAACCGCACTCATCTGAGGAGGGCAGGACTCTTGGCCTTTTTGGGGACAGGACGCTGAGGGACAGGGGTCACCAGGGAGGACACAAGACAAGAAATACCTTCCCCGCCGGTGTTGGTGTCGCTGCGGAAAAGGCAGTGCTCTTCCTTAATGAAGTGGCCGCTGAGAACGATGTCCTGTCGCTTCTCCGCATCTTCCCGTCCGACCCTGGGTGGGGGAAACACAGCTCGATCCTTCCTCTGAGCAGCCTCTCCCTGAAACCCCCACACCCCCCGAGTCATCCCCGGGGCTGACAGGGTCACCCCTTGATGCCAACGTCCCTCACGAGATTGCCAGGCAAATGTATTTGTCCCACGCGGCTCTGGCTCTCTGGAGATGCCCTAGGAAGGGTGTCCAGCTTGGGGGTGGCAGGACCTGGCACTCACCTCGTTATCCCGTCCTTGATGTAGTAGAGAAGACACTCGGACATGAGCGGGTCCTCGTTCAGGTTGACCAAGTGGGGCGTCTGGGAGAGACAAACGTTGTCACCTTGGTGTGTCCCACCTACCCGGGCACCGAGGGACGTGCCCAGGGAAGGTGGGAGCTCAGCGGCACCTCAAGCTCCCCCTGCACATGGACAGACTCCCCCTGCACACGGACCTGGATACCAGGGACAGGACAAGAGGGAATGGCCTCAAGCTCCGCCAGGGGAGGCTCAGGATGGACATTAGGAGAAGGTTTTTCACAGAAAGGGTCATTGGGCAGTGTCAGAGGTTGCCCCGGGAGGGGGTTGAGTCACCTTCCCTGGAGGAGTTTAAGGGATGGATGGATGAGGTGCTGAGGGACATGGGTTAGTGTTTGATGGGAATGGTTGGACTTGATGATCCGATGGGTCTCTTCCAACCTGGTGGTTCTATAATGCCAACAAAGCATTCAAACCTGCTCTTAGAATCATAGAATCACCAGGTTGGAAGAGACCCACCGGATCACCGAGTCCAACCCAGTCACTCATTGCTCCCCTTCCTAATAGTTCCCTCCTAGCGCTTTCTTCCTCTGGGTCACAAACCACTTTGTTCTTGATGAGAGGGGAGTTTCTCCTGGGGCCACACACCTCTCTGGCCGCAGGTACCTGCTTTCACCCCATCCCCAACCTGCTGTGGTTGCACCTTCCACAGGCAAAGTCCCAGGAGCATCACTAGGTGAAGTTCAGAGTTTCCCAGAAATTATAGAATCGTAGAACAACCCGGTTGGAAGAGACCCATCGGATCATCGAGTCCAACCATAAGAATAAGAATAGAGACTGTAGGAAACATCTTCTCGGCCCACGGTCACCCAGCATGCAGAGGTTTCCTCTTCACGCCAAGCCCTGGCAGGCAGGAGAGACACTCCAAACAGAGCAGGAGAGCTGGAGGTGGAGGGAAAGGCAGGTTCTTCTCCACGACTGGCAGGAATCAGTTGGTTGGAAGGTTTAACCTCAGGCCACACTCTAGCAGACACGTAGCCCCAGGGGCTGAGACTCCTCCAGATTGTGGTTTTGCTCCAGATAAGCAAAGCAGCTCCACCTTCCGCTGAGCTCCTCGGAGACGGAACCGCCCTGGCTTTCCCTCAACAAAATGGGGTTTTGTGTGCCACCAAAGCCAATTTTCCTTGCCAGCCACTGGAGAAGCCACAGAAGTTTCCACCTGGAAACTGGAGAGCAAGGAGGCACCAAACCCACCACAGCAACGTCCCACCTCGGAGACCAACCTGCTTTGGGGAATGAACCCCCACATAGTCTACACAAAGGTCTGGGGTCCTAAGAGGCAGCGGCTGAGAGAAGAACAACAAAGACAACGGTGGAGAAACTGGTCCAGGAGCCACGCAGAGGCACAAAAGGGGAAAAATCCCCAAGCCTTGAGCACCCCGATCCAGCAGGAGGTGTTCCTGCCCATGGAACCATAGAATCATAGAATCGTAGAATCATAGACTCACCAGATGGGTTGTAAAGTCCTTTCCAACTCAAACCATTCTATGACTCAACGATACGATTGTATGAAGCGTCACCACCTCTGCTGGGGACACACTCGCCTATGAAGACCTTTAACCGAGCCAACCAGCATCAGCTGCCGAGGCAGCTCTCCGAGCATCCCTGGGACCGGTGGGAGGGTCGAGAGGGTGTACCTGGTCCTACCAGCACCTTGGCAGCCCCATTGCTATGGTCAAACGCACAAATGAGGGGCAGAAATGAGCTGGAACCTGGCAGGGTCCCTGGCACATGGGATCTTTGGGGCACGGCCAGAGGGTTTGCTTCAAAAAGACTTCCCAGGATGCTGCAAGCAATCAAGAACACGGAATATTTCCGCTGCCTGATTCAGGGGAAGAAGGAACACAAAGTGTGGGTCTCTAGAGGCTGACGCTGAAGTCCAACCACAGGGATGGATGGTGAAGTCCAACCACAGGGATTGATGGTGAAGTCCAACCACAGGGATGGATGGTGAAGTCCAACCACAGGGATGGATGGGGAAGTCCAACCACAGGGATGGATGGGGAAGTCCAACCACAGGGATGGATGGGGAAGTCCAACCACAGGGATGGATGGGGAAGTCCAACCACAGGGATGGATGGGGAAGTCCAACCACAGGGATGGATGGGGAAGTCCAACCACAGGGATTGATGGTGAAGTCCAACCACAGGGATGGATGGGGAAGTTCAACCACTGGGATGGATGAAGTCCAACCACAGGGATGGATGGGGAAGTCCAACCACAGGGACGGATGGGGAAGTCCAACCACAGGGATGGATGGTGAAGTCCAACCACAGGGACTGATGGTGAAGTCCAACCACAGGGATGGATGGTGAAGTCCAACCACAGGGACTGATGGTGAAGTCCAACCACAGGGATGGATGGTGAAGTCCAACCACTGGGATGGATGGTGAAGTTCAACCACTGGGATGGATGGGGAAGTTCAACCACTGGGATGGATGGGGAAGTTCAACCACTGGGATGGATGAAGTCCAACCACAGGGATTGATGGTGAAGTTCAACCACAAGGATTGATGGGGAAGTCCAACCATGGGGATGGATGGGGAAGTCCAGCCACGGGGATGGATGGTGAATCCCCACCTGAATGGGGCCACCACCAAGATCATGGGGGCTGCACCTTTACCCACGTGTTTTAAGTGGAGTTTGTGTACAACAACCTCCACCCTGAGGTCTCCGCCATGGGTTTCAGAGCCAAGAAAAAACTAGTGAAATATTGCTACAAGCAATCGAAAGCACGGAATGTTTCCGCAGCCTGTTTCGGGGGAAGAAGGAACCCAAAGTGTGGGTCTCTAGAGGCTGACGCTGAAGTTCAACCACAGGGATTGATGGTGAAGTTCAACCACAGGGATTGATGGTGAAGCCTAACCACAGGGACTGATGGGGAAGTCCAACCATAGGGATGGATGGTGAAGCCCAACCACAGGGATTGATGGGGAAGTCCAACCACAGGGATGGATGGGGAAGCCCAACCACAGGGACTGATGGGGAAGCCCAACCACAGGGATGGATGGGGAAGCCCAACCACAGAGATGGATGGGGAAGCCCCACCTGAACGGGGCCACCAACCAGGCCATGAGGGCTTCACCTTTACCCACGTATTTCTACTGGAGTTTGTGTACAACAACCTCCACACTGAGGTCTCCCCCATGGGTTTCAGAGCCAAGAAAAAAAACTAGTGAAATATTCAGGGCTGGGTGACAGCAACAGGTTGGAAGGAGCCAGAAAACTAGCGAAATATCCGGGGCTGGGTGACAGCGGCAGGTTGGAAGGGACCGGGAGGGGTGACACAGCAGGAATGAAGAATAAGAAGAAAGAATACCTTTTTAGGCGAGAAAACACCCAAGGTGCCTCCATCCTCCCTCATGGCCACCCCCATTTCCGCCAGCAAAGCTTCCCTGAAGGAGCAAGGGAAAGAAGATCCCGTCAAAACCCCACGAGCCCCAGCGCTAGACAAGCTTAGGATGAGACCTAAGCTCATAGGTTTGCCCCATGATTCGTAACCGTAGGGCTTGTTGTCAACTCTCTCCACACCCCAGGAAGGTTTCTCCAAGAAGACCAGCCCTGCGCAGGCTGAAGTGGGGGGCACTGGGGGGTCTGGGGGCAGCCAGGTTGCCCCGGAAGATGAAGCGCTGTAGGCAAAGTGAGTAGGGAACCCCACTCCACCCACCTCTCCATCCGGATTGCTTCTGTCCTCCGCAGCTTCTCCTCCCACGTCTCGTTCAGCTCTGCAATGATCTTCTCCGTTTCCTGGGGAGTGAGCGAGGGGTTAGCCTGTGGTACAGGGAGCGGAGCCGCCTGCTCTGGGACACTGGCCCCTGCTCCAGGCAGCGTTTCACCCATGTCTTTCCATCACCCTCATCATCAAAGAGAAAGGCACAAAGAATCAGCCTCTCCATCCCCTTGCTGCCAACCCGCTGCTGCACCACGATGAGCCGGGAACACCCATCCTGAGTTGGGAGAGCCTGTCCTGAGCTGGGAGAGCCTGTCCCGAGCTGGGAGAGCCCGTCCTGAGCCAGAACCAATCCTGAACTGGGAGAATCCATCCTGAGCTGGGAGAATCCATCCTGAGCTGGGAGAGCCCATCCCGAGCTGAGAGAGAGCCCATCCCGAGCTGGGAGAGAGCCCATCCCGAGCTGGGAGAGAGCCCATCCCGAGCTGGGAGAGAGCCCATCCCGAGCGGGGAGAGAGCCCATCCTGGGCTGAGAGACCCCATCCTGAGCCAGAACCAATCCTGAGCTGGGAGAATCCATCCTGAGCTGGGAGAGCCCATCCTGAGCTGGGAGAGCCCATCCTGAGCTGGGAGAGTCCATCCTGAGCTGGGAGAGAGCCCATCCCGAGCTGGGAGAGAGCCCATCCCGAGCTGGGAGAGAGCCCATCCCGAGCTGGGAGAGAGCCCATCCCGAGCTGGGAGAGAGCCCATCCTGAGCTGGGAGAGAGCCCATCCTGAGCTGGGAGAGAGCCCATCCTGAGCTGGGAGAGAACCCATCCCGAGCTGGGAGAGAGCCCATCCCGAGCTGGGAGAGAGCCCATCCTGAGCCAGAACCAATCCTGAGCTGGGAGAATCCATCCTGAGCTGGGAGAATCCATCCTGAGCTGGGAGAATCCATCCTGAGCTGGGAGAGCCCATCCTGAGCTGAGAGAGAGCCCATCCTGAGCTGGGAGAGCCCATCCTGAGCTGAGAGAGTCCATCCTGAGCTGGGAGAGAGTCCATCCTGAGCTGAGAGAGCCCATCCTGAGCTGGGAGAGAGTCCATCCTGAGCTGGGAGAGAGCCCATCCTGAGCTGGGAGAGAGCCCATCCTGAGCTGGGAGAGAGCCCATCCCGGGCTGGGAGAGAGCCCATCCCGGGCTGGGAGAGAGCCCATCCCGGGCTGGGAGACCCCATCCTGAGCCAGAACCAATCCTGAGCTGGGAGAATCCATCCTGAGCTGGGAGAATCCATCCTGAGCTGGGAGAGAGCCCATCCTGAGCTGGGAGAGAGCCCATCCTGGGCTGGGAGAGAGCCCATCCCGGGCTGGGAGAGAGCCCATCCCGGGCTGGGAGAGAGCCCATCCTGAGCCAGAACCAATCCTGAGCTGGGAGAATCCATCCTGAGCTGGGAAGACCAATCCCAGCCAGGAGAACCCATCCTGAGCTGGATAACCCATCCCAGAGGGCAAAGTCAACAGTCGCTAGGTGGACCCTACCACACCAAACCTTCTCCCCTGCACTGGGCAGATTTTTCCGTCCAGCCAGAGCACCTCCGAACATCGTTCCCCATCAGCATCACCCATAATGAGTTTCCAGAAAGCTCCGAACAAGTTTCCAAGGAAAGGAAAGGAGTGTTGAGCTGAGCCCTCGGTCCTACCAGGCTCCCGTCTCTCACCTTGAGCCTTTCGATGGCCTCTTCGCTCCCCGGGGCGAACATGATGCGCTCGTGGAGGCTGGCGACGGAGGCGGCGCGGCTGGACAGGGCGGACAGGGAGGAAGAGGGGCTGATGCCGGCGATGGCGTTGGTCACTGTGGAGAGATTGTCATGGCGGTGACTCAGCTCTGCCCCTCTAGCATCATTATTGTTCTCAAAGTCGGACACATCTACGGGCGGGGGAGGAGGGTCGGGCCAGGGGGAAGACACACGGAGAGGAAAAAAAGAGAGAGAAAGAGAGAGAGAGAGATAGAGACAAGAAAAGCTGTTGGGAAAAGAAAAAGAGTGGCCGAGCAGAAAGCCGGGACTCACGAAGGACAAAGGGCGCAGGCGACAGCAGAGAGCGGCGCAGGCAGCAGCAGGGCACGTGCACCTCTCCCCCAGCCCAGGCAGCCCCCCAGGAGCTGGTTTGGGAAGCAGCTGCGGGAACAGCCTTCCCTGGAAGCTATTTTTGCAACCCCGGATCCTGCAACCCTCAGGTCTGGGCTCCCCAAGAGCGAGCGGCTGTTGTTCCTCACCAGCACCACCCGCGTGGTTTGCCTTGCTTGGCTGCCCCAGACTAGGTGGATTTGGGGGGCAGAGGATGAGAAGGGGAGGAGAGATGGAGCCTCCCACCCTCCGCCAAGGAGCCAGGGGACGGAGCAGGAGTTGCTGTGGGATCCTCTCGCTGGCAAAACACAAGCTCCTGGGCTGCTGGAGCAGCACTTCAGCCAAGTAAAGGGGGACAAGGGGGGCACAGGGTCTCACAGCCTCCCACACCTCGAGCATCAGCTGCCACCGACAGAGCAGCGAAGGGACCCAGGTCCCAGCAATGTGTTTGATATTGGTTGGACTCAATGATCCGATGGGTCTCTTCCAACCTGGTTGTTCTATGATTCTATGATTCTGTGATGCTCCTCCAGCCCCAAGAGGAGCAGCCTGCACGGGCTCAGGTGCTGTGCCCGAGGCAGGCAGGGCTCGGCTCGGCCATCACCTGCACCCTGGGGAGCCGAGCCGGGACCCCAAATCCACAGGCAAAACCTCCTGGCTGTGAGCAGCACACACCCCTCCCTGCGGAGAGCCCCCCCAGCGCCGTGCCAGGCCCCGGTTGCCATCAGCCCCAGTGGCAGCAGAAGCAGCAGCGGTGACAGGAGCCATCGTGCCAGCATGGAGAGAGGGGACCCCGCGGGGACTGGGCGGATGGAGAGGACACGGGTCCCTCCGAGCGCTATTCTGAGCTCAAGCGCCCGTTGGCTCTGCCACCGTCCCCTTTGGCAGCAGGGAGGCCTCCAGGCGAGCTGGGGGTGGCACCCGGAGCCCTTCCCCATGCCGCATGGCGCAGCCTACACCTCCCCAAAGCCATGAAGCGACAGAGAGTACCAGTGAATGGGGGATACACACATTTGGCTCCTCCCGCAGCAGGATGGGCTAAGAGAGAGAGAAAGGGCAGGGAGCAGGGGGTGAGACAGAGAACAGAACAAGAGTGGGTTCATCCCAATCGGATTCCCAACAGCACACACGGAGGAGAGGACACGGGTGGGCACCTCTTGCCAGGCACGGGATGCTGAAGATGGGAGGAGGAGGAGGAGGAAGGGAAGGTCTACTGGGTGTTAAACAGCTCCTCCTGCTCACAGGAGTGGGTTGGGGGTGGCGAACGCATCCTGATGCCATCACACATCACGCGGGGACACAGGGGGATCCCAGCCCGGCTGCCGAGCAGCGGGTGGTACCTACTGTCAATGATGTCCCCGAGGCCCTGGGCGTAGAGGAGGTCGCGCAGGCGCGCCACTTCGTCCTTCAGCTCTCGGATGAGCTTGTTGTTGGGGTCCTCGTTGATGACGGCGTTGCAGCGGATCTGCTTGGCACGGTCGGCATACCTGGGGGGACAGGTAAGCAGGATTGCTGCCGAGCCTCACCGGCCAGAGACACTTTGGGGGATCCCAGCACCCAGGACAACTTTTTACCCTCTTATCTGAGGGCACAGGGCTCTCCCGCAACACTTCCCCAAGCCGGGGATAGAATCATAGAATCACCAGGTTGGAAGAGACCCACCAGATCATCGAGTCCAACCATTCCTATCAAACACTAACCCATGCCCCTCAGCACCTCGTCCACCTGTGCCTTAAACTCCTCCAGGGAAGGTGAATCAACCACCTCCCTGGGCAGACTCTGCCACTGCACAATCTCACTTTCTGAGAAGATTTTTTTCCTAATGTCCTTCCTGAGCCTCCCCTGGTGGAGCTTGAGGCCATTCCCTCTCGTCCTGTCCCTTGGGAGAAGAGCCCAGCTCCCTCCTCTCCACAGCCTCCTCTCAGGGAGTTGTAGAGAGTAATGAGGTCTCCCCTCAGCCTCCTCTTCTCCAGGATAAACACCCCCAGCTCTCTCAGCCGCTCCTCTTCTTCTCCAGCCCCTTCACCAGCTTCGTTACTCTTCTCTGGACTCGCTCCACAGCCTCAACATCCTTCTTGTGCTGAGGGGCCCACAACTGAACACAGGATTCAAGGAGCGGCCTCCCCATTGCCAAGTCCAGAGGGAGAAGAACCTCCCTGGCCCTGCTGGTCACACCGTGTCTGATCGAAGCCAAGATGCCATTGGCCTTCACGGCCACCTGGGTCACTGCTGCCTCATGGTCAGTTGGCAGAGGTGAGGAAAGCGCGTGGCAGTGCCCAGGATTCGAAGATCCCCTCTCCCTTCCCACTGTAGGACCTTCTCCCTACCTGAGGGTGCTGAGGGTCTCATCGTAGTTGATGTCTGCTGGGCTGAGAGCAGCGACCATGGCTGTCCTGGAGTTGCCTCCTATTCAGAGAGAGACACACTGGCTTCAGGGCACTGCTGGCCCCCCCTGTCACCTGTCCCCCTCTGCCCCACGGCTGTGCCCACAGCTGAGCCCGCAGCTCCCACCCGTGTCCTCACCCAGGTTCTCCCGCAGCAGCCAGGTCAGCACCGAGTCCCGGTAAGGGATGAAATCTGTCTTCTTCTTCTTTTTGTTCTGAGGGATGGAATCACAGAATCACAGAACAACCAGGTTGGAAGGGACCCATCGGATCTTCTAGTCCAACCATTTCTATCTAACACTAAACCAAGTCCAGAAGGAGAGGAAGGGTAGTCAGGCCGCCTGCTCTCTCCAAGGGTCAGAGAGCTGGTCCCCAGTCGGGGGGGACTCGCAGGAGGGTGGATGGCTCTGCCCGGACACCGTGATCCTAAATGGTTCCACAGGTCCTGCCTACGAAATGCTTGGACTGGGCTGAGTGTTTAACCCCAGGAACCGAGATCCACAGGGTGAGGAGGAAAATGAGGATGCTCAGCCCCGAGGAGAAGTGTGGCTTCGGTCTCAGCCGAGCTAAGACCTGCAAACCCACCTAAAACCCCCTGCACCCCCCTCCCACCCACCACCACTACAAACCAAGCCCCGTTTCCCCCGTCCAGCCAGGACACCCACCTTGTTGGGCCCCGAATCCTGCAAAGAAAGCAGAGAGATTGTTTCAGTGAGCTGCTCCCCTCCTCATTACTCACCACAGCTCCAATTCCAAGCGTCCCCCGAGCAAAGAGAGGTGGAGAAGGCACGGAAGACCCCATGGGGACAACCCCCTCCCCAGCCCAGCTCGTCCCTGTCCTAGGGAAAGCTTGGGAGGTATCTCCAAACTCCAAACCTCACTGCTGAGCCCATCCCTGCTGAGCTGAGCCCATTCCCTAACGATGCCGCCTCTACCTACCATTTCGGCCAGCGCGGAGATGACTTTCCCCAGGGTGGTCAAGGACTTGTTGATGTTTGCTCCTTCCTGGTGAGGAGAGGAAAAGTGCAAATGCTCAGGCCCCACGACAGAGTGGTGCTAGAGCCCAGCGCCCTGGGAGGATGAGCAGCTGGTCTTACTGGGTAACCGACACCTCCCAGCTGGGACTCATGGACCCTGGCGGAACAGTTGGAGTCGATGATCCAGTGGGTCTCTTCCAACCTGGTTGTTCTATGATTCTATGAACTGGTCCTTCTCTAATGCCCAACCTAACCCAATGGCATCTTCCTGCCATTCCCTGGAGTCCTATCACTTATCACCAGAGACGAGTGACCAGCGTCTGCTCCTCCTCCTCCCCTTCTGAGGAAGCTGTAAACTGCGATGAGGTCTCCTCTCAGTCTCCTCTTCTCCAGGCTGAATATACCCAGTGACTTCAGCTGCCCCTTATTAAGGTTTCCTCTCTAAACGCTTAGAATCACCAGGTTGGAAGAGACCCACCGGATCATCGAGTCCAACCATTCCCACCAAACACTAACCCATGTCCCTCAGCACCTCGTCAACCCTCGTCTTAAACACCTCCAGGGAAGGGGACTCAACCCCCTCCCTGGGCAGCCTCTGACACTGACCAATCACCCTTTCTGTGAAGAATTTTTTCCTTAGGTCGAGCCTGACCTTCCCCTGGAGGAGCTTGAGGCCATTCCCTCTCGTCCTGTCCCTTGGGAGAAGAGCCCAGCTCCCTCCTCTCCACAACCTCCTCTCAGGGAGTCACAGAGAGCAATGAGGCCTCCCCTCAACCTCCTCTTCTCCAGGAGAAACCCCCCCAGCTCTCTCAGCCGCTCCTCTTCTTCTCCAGCCCCTTCCCCAGCTTCGTTGCTCTTCTCTGGACTCACTCCAGAGCCTCAGCATCCTTCAACATCCTTCACGAGGGCGAGGGAAGGAACCAGGCAAGGGAAGAAGATGCCACATTTGGGGACGAGGGGGCAGGAGGGGACCTCACTCCAGCTCTCACCTTTAGTCTTGTGCCCTTCGCACCAGTGGAGTCGGCTCTCTCGCTCCCTGCCAGGTCCACCAAGCTGATTTTGCTGACCTGAGGGTAGAGATGAAGCTGTCAGCCCCAGTACAGATCCTAGAAGGGAGCAGAGAGCTCTGCTCTGCAGGTAGAGGTGTGCTCCATGGGGTCATCCCTGCTAGGATGACCAGGAGAAGGGTTAACATCCTTGGAGACAAGGCTAGAAAGCACCAGCTGCCAAATATCTTGTCTACGGACCAGTCCCTTCAGGGATGATGAGCCCAGCGTGCGCTTGGGACTTATCTCCATCCTGCCCCAACCCACCCTCAAGCTTCACCATCTCATCCCAAGCTCTGTCCATAGCACTAAAACCCCTTCCCAGGTCCACGTGGATTCCCCCGTGCGCCCCCCAGGCTCTGCTGTCACCTTCTCGGTGGTGATGTCGGTCTCGGCGTCGTGCCGCTTCTGCGTGAAGATGATGTTGAAGACGGCGTGGGAGCGGCTGCTGGTCTCGTTCATGTTGGTGGCGGCCACCGTGCTGTGGGGAGAGGGGGACAGGGAGGGGTGACACCGGGCAGGGGACACTGGGGCAGCTGGGGCTAGGGCCCCTTAGCAAGTTTGCAGACGACACAAAGCTGTGTGGAAGTGTGGATCTGCTGGAGGGTCGGGAGGCTCTGCAAAGGGACCTAAACAGGCTGGATCTATGGGTCAGAGTCCAATGAGATGAGGTTTAACACAGCCAAATGCTGCGTCCTGCACTTGGGGCACAACAACCCTAAGCAGAGCTCCAGACTGGGAGAAGTCTGGCTGGAAAACTGCCAGGAGGAGAGGGACCTGGGGGGGGTTGGTCGACAGCAACTGACCATGAGCCAGCAGTGTGCCCAGGGGGCCAAGAAGCCCAATGGCATCCTGGCTTGGATCAGAAATGGTGTGACCAGCAGGGCCAAGGAGGTTATTCTCCCTCTGTACTCAGCACTGGTGAGGCCGCTCCTTGAATCCTGTGTTCAGTTGTGGGCCCCTCAGCACAAGAAGGATGTTGAGGCTCTGGAGCGAGTCCAGAGAAGAGCCACGAAGCTGGGGAAGGGGCTGGAGAACAGGTCCTATGAGGAGCGTCTGAGAGAGCTGGGGGTGTTTATCCTAGAGAAGAGGAGACTGAGAGGAGACCTCATTACTCTCTACAACTACCTGAAGGGAGGTTGTAGAGAGGAGGGAGCTGGGCTCTTCTCCCACGGGACAGGGGACAGGACAAGAGGGAATGGCCTCAAGCTCCACCAGGGGAGATTTAGGCTGGAGATTAGGAGGAAGTTTTTCATAGAAAGGGTCACTGGGCACTGGAACAGGCTGCCCAGGGAGGTGGTTGATTCACCTTCTCTGGAGGGGTTTAAGGGACGGGTGGATGAGGTGCTGAGGGACATGGGTTAGTGTTTGATAGGAATGGTTGGACTCGATGACCTGGAGGGTCCCTTCCAACCTGGTTGCTCTATGATTCTGTGATTCATTTCAGGAGGAGGTATGTGATGGGAAAGCAAGTCTTGATTAGAGGAGAGGACTCTAGGAGGAGAGGAACGTAAGTTCAGCCTTTCTCCTGCCGGCTCCAGTGTGTTTTGAGAGCAGGAGGGACATCAGGTGAAAATAACTGGAGGAGCTGCCACCCCTGGAGCAGCCAGACCGGCAAAGCAAGGACCTTCTGGAGATGTCTGCAAGTTCTCCAAACCCCACCCGTCTCCTGCTTCCTCGACTCACCGAGCCTTGTTCCCGGAGTCCATGAGGTCCTGGATGTCATTGTAGGAGGTGACGGCCAGCTTGGAAAGGTCCTCCACGTAGGGGCCCATCAGGGGGTGCTCCCTCACCCGCAGGTTCCCCTTGTTCTTGGGGTTCAGGAGGTCCCTCACGCGTTCGCAATATATCTCCATGTAGCTCACCTAGAGCGGAGGGCACAGGTAGGGCTAGTGGCCGGAACGGGACCACCAAAGAGGGGTTTGCACCCCAGTGTGGCTCACAGGGCTGAGGCTGGAGCCAGACCAGGCAGGCGGAACGGTACCTACCTCCACGGAGTAGGACATGTTGTCGTTTGTGGTGTCGTTGATGCGGGAGAAGAGGTCTTCGCAGAGCTGTGGAGAGAAGAGCCAGCCTGCTCAAACCCCCACCAGGAGGATGCTCCCACCAGGGGTGCCCAGGCCACAGGAATTTCTACCTTCCCACCCCAAAAAAAAGAGGTCCTGAGTGCTGGAATGGCTTCTGGGGAGGTGGCAGGACCCACCCTGACTGCTGAAATGGGGTCTCAGCGTCCCCAGAGCCCTCCTGGGGCCCAGAAAGCAACAGCTCTTGGCAAGAGCAAGGTGGAACCTCAGCGCTTGGACTACTGCTGCTCACAATCCCAGAATCATAGAATCACCAGGTTGGAAGAGACCCACCGGATCATCGAGTCCAACCATTCCCATCAATCACTAACCCATGTCCCTCAGTACGTTGTCCACCCATCCCTTAAACACCTCCAGGGAAGGGGAATCAACCACCTCCCTGCATGTTCCACTGCCCAATGACCCTTTCTGGGAAAAATGTCATCCTAATGTCCAGCCTGAGCCTCCCGTGGTGGAGCTTGAGGCCATTCCCTCTCGTCCTGTCCCTTGGGAGAAGAGCCCAGTTCCCTCCTTTCCACAACCTCCTCTCAGGGAGTTGCAGAGAGCGATGAGATCTCCCCTCAGCCTCCTCTTCTCCAGGATAAACCCCCCCAGCTCTCTCAGCCGCTCCTCTTCTTCTCCAGCCCCTTCCCCAGCTTCCTTGCTCTTCTCTGGACTCACTCCAGAGCCTCAGCATCCTCCTTGTGCTGAGAGGCCCACAACTGACCCCAGGATTCGAGGAGCAGTCTCCCCACTGCTGAGTCCAGAGGGAGAATCACCTCCCTGGCCCTGCTGCTCACACCATTTCTGATCCAAGCCAAGATGCCATTGGCCTTCTTGGCCACCTGGGCACACTGCTGGCTCATGGTCAGTCACTCCTCTCAGGGAGTTGCAGAGAGCAATGAGGTCTCTCCTCATCCTCCTCTTCTCCAGGCTAACCCTCCCAGCTCTCTCAGCCACTCCTCATAACCAGCCTTGTGTAGCTAGACTGTAATTCCTCTTGTTTTGGAGGTGTCTGGCATGACCCTCCTTGTCCCTCCGGTGGAGCTGTGCCACCTCAGGGCTGCTTTTCCCCTGGGAAAAGGTGCCTCCGCTCTCCCCCTTTCTCCTAAAGGCATCTCGCTGGGATCAGCGGAACCCGTGGGGTTTTCACCAGGTGTGTGTACCTGTGGGATGATGCCTTGCTGGTCTTTCTCCTGCTTCCCCATCATGGTGTAGGATTTCCCAGCTCCGGTCTGCCCGTAGGCGAAGATGCAGACGTTGTAGCCTTCAAAGGCATGTTGCAGCATCTCTTCACCGATGTCCCGGTACACTTGCTTCTGAGACGCATAGTTGATGTCTGCAGGCTGCAAGGAACAAGAAGAAATTCAGCCTGGAGGTCCTCTCGCCTCTCCCGAGCCCGACCCGGTGCTCCCAGAGCTTCTGTCACTTACCGTGGTGTGGGACCAGTAGGAATAGTCAAAGCTGAAGCTTTTCGGTGTCTCTTTGGGTTGCTTGGGGTTGAGGATAGCTAGGAACAAACAGATGGGGACGGGTCTTAACATGAGTCTGACCAACGGTGCCCAGAGCAGGCGTGGCTGCCCCATCCCTGGAGGGGTTCAAGGACAGGCTGGATGGGGCTTGGAGCCCCTGATCCAGTGGGAGGTGTCCCTGCCCAGGGCAGAGGAGGCACTGGTGCTCCAGCACCTGCCCCTGGGAGCTCAGAACCAGCTCTGGCACATGAATCATAGAATCACAGAACCATAGAACAACCAGGTTGGAAGAGACCCACTGGATCATCGAGTCCAACCATTCCTATCAAACACTAACCCATGTCCCTCAGCACCTCGTCCACTCATCCCTTAAACCCCTCCAGGGAAGGTGAATCAACCCCCTCCCTGGGCAGACTCTGACACTGCCCAATCACCCTTTCTGGGAAAAATTTCATCCTGATGTCCAGGCTGACCCTCCCCTAGTGGAGTTTGAGGCCATTCCCTCTCGTCCTGTCCCTTGGGAGAAGAGCCCAGCTCCCTCCTCTCCACAACCTCCTCTCAGGGAGTTGCAGAGAGCAATGAGGTCTCCCCTCAGCCTCCTCTTCTCCAGGAGAAACACCCCCAGTTCTCTCAGCCGCTCCTCTTCTTCTCCAGCCCCTTCCCCAGCTTCCTTGCTCTTCTCTGGACTCGCTCCAGAGCCTCAACATCCTTCTTGTGCTGAGGGGCCCACAACTGACCCCAGGATTCAAGGAGCAGCCTCACCAGTGCCGCGTCCAGTGGGAGAAGAACCTCCCTGGCCCTGCTGCTCACACCGTGTCTGATCCAAGCCAAGACGCCATTGGCCTTCTTGGCCACCTGGGCCACTGCTGCCTCATGGTCAGTCACTGTCACCAACCCCTCCATGTCCATGAGGATGACAGTTTTCCTTCACCCCACAGCTTGGGGGTTTTGCCCAAAGCCACATGTGTCAATGCTGTGGGGTGGGAGCCGCTGGGGCCCCATTGGGGCTCACCCAGGCCCCCTCCAGCTCCAGCCTCTCCTCCCTGGCGCTTTCTTTCGGGTACCCAGGCCCAGCCGAGTGATTAATGCCTCGTGTTTCCCTGCCAGCAGAAACAAGAGTCTGCTTTTTTCCCATCTCCTGCTGAAAAGGACGTTGCCATGGAAATTGGAGACTGCATCATTCCTCTTCCTCGCTTTTTTGCCCCCTATAGAGCGTTTACGATGAGGCTTTTTTTTTTTTTTTCTGAAACAACAGATGCGTCAGAAGAAACCCAAACTGGCACAGCGATCATGAGATCCAGCCACCAGCCGGGCGAGGTGACATTGAAAGGACCTTGAGCGCCAGCGCAGCTCCCGTACTCACAGCCCCAGCTGCTCCCGGTGACCACTGGGGACAGGGGGGACATCCAGCATCGAGGCTGATGGAGCAGCCGCCATCACAGCCCCAGATTTTGATAGGGAACGGTTGGACTCGATGATCCGGTGGGTCTCTTCCAACCTGGTTGTTCTGTGATTCTATGAAATTGGCCTCATGTCTTCTTGGGATCCAAGGTGAGTCCTTCCCAAGCAGCTCCAGGCTTGGAGGAGCCTGCTGGCCATGGGGTGGGATGGTCCGATGCTCCGTGTTAGGATAGGAAGGTTTAGATTAGATTGGAGGAAGAAATTCTTCAGGATGAGAGTGGGAAGCGCTGGAGAAGGTGCCTGCTCCTTCCCTGGAGGGGTTCAAGGGCAGCTTGGATGGGGCTTGGAGCCCCTGATCCAGTGGGAGGTGTCCCTGCCCATGGCTTTGAGGGACTGGATGGGCTTGGAGGTCCCTTCCAACCCAAATCGTTCCGTGATTCCATGACCGTCTACTTTCCGAGTTCCTCCTCTGTTGCCACGATGCGTTGGCCCCCGGGATCCGCCATTTCTGGAGGGTGGGAAGCAGGGGCAGATCCAGCCCTGGCTGCGATGCCGCAGCTCCGTGCCGCTCGGACGCCCCTCGCCGTGGGCAGGAGCCCAAGAGGGGCTGGGCGCTGGCTCCCTGCCGGCCTGCCCGCTGCGGGAAGCGTGACTCAGATGCTCCAGATGCCTCCAGCATCCCCGGCAGACTCATTACCCAAGCCAGAGCTGCTGTCGCAGGAGAAAGGGCTGGCAAGTGACATCTCCATAGCAACTGCCCATCCTGCGGCTGCTAAACGGGGTCCTGGAGGTCCCTGCTGAGATCCAGACCTTTCTAGGCAGCCACCAGCCCTCCTCGCCCCTGGCAGAGCTGGGCTGGTGAGCTGAGAGGGTGCGGAGGGCACGGAAGAAGTCAGGTGGAACATCTCCAGTGGTTTCTGTGGTTCCCTTGGCCTCCTGGTTCTTGTCTCGGGGCTGTGGAGGTGACCCTCGCCCGGGCATATAGGAGCATCACCCCCCAAAAAAATGAGAGCAGGAGGAATAAAAGCAGGATGGGGCCGTATGAGGAGGCTGTTCCGCAGCCTGGTGCCAGCCCACGCCGGGCACGGGGCGGAGGAGCAGCCGGGGATGGCACCGAGTGGCTCCGGGCGTCCCAGCTGCAGCCACCCAGCTGGTCTGGGGTGACTGGGACACGATGGGAGCAGGGAGCACGTTGGAAGCAATCGGTTTCCCATCCCTGAGCTAAAACCTTCCTCCCATGTTCCTTCCATTCCTGTGGATTTGCCCTCATGGGGCTGGATGATGCTGATGTTTTGGTTTTTTTTTTTTTTTTCCTCTCCCGCGATCAGGCGTCCGAGAGCTTTTTTGCAAAGCTGCTGCAAAAGATTCCTGCTCTGGCCAAAGGGGATTAAAAGCGGGTGGTGAAAGGGGAGGGGGTGGGAGAGAGCCAAGAGGGAGAGGAGGGAGAGCACAGAGATGACCCTCGTTTTCCCCCTGAGGAGCCAGCGAGAGGGCAAGCGCTGAGCAGGATAAAACCCAAGACCCGCAGGAGGCAAAATAATCAGCGTGTTTTAAAACCCTGCGGAAGCCGAGCTCCGGCCGGAGAATATTAATGGCCTGGCAGGATTAAAGCCGGGGTCCCCTCCTCGCCAGCCCAGTGGATGCTGGGGATGCTGGTGCCTGTGGCCCCACAGAGGAAGGGGGGGACACCACGGGGACTTGCTCCTACTCACCCAAACACATTTATTTATGGCTCCAGGGAGACCCTAGAGCAGCTTCCAGGTGTCTGTGCCCATGGCAGGGGTGGAAATGGGCTTTGTGGTCCGTTCCCACCCAACCCATTCCATAGAATCATAGAATAACAACCAGGTTGGAAGGGACCCATCGGATCTTCTAGTCCAGCCAGTCCTATCAAACCCATTCCATGATTCTATGATTCGATGATTCTACGATTCTTCCTACCTGCTGCCCTTGCCCATTTTTATAGAGCACCCCGAGACGGTCTAAGATTCCCGGCAAGGAACTGGGAGGGCTGAGCCAGCCCCACTTTTCACTGGGGAACAAGCAGCACTGCTGGCATCCCTCTGCCTCCCTGAGCCGGCACGGGAGCCCACAGGCGCCTGCCCCCAGCCCCCAACCCGAGGGGATTAGCGGAGAGTTTGTCCGTTCATGGGGAAAATCCTCACAGTCAGCAAAGGGCTGGGCCCTTCCGCCTGCCCACAGGCCCCCCCCGGCACGGGGGCACAGCTAGGGGGGTGCAGACAGGGTACGGGGGGCAAACGCGGCCGAGGCGGAGGATGCTCGATGCCCTTGACCCAGGATGGGGAACAGCCATTCCCTCCCATCCATCAGGTGGGATGCAGGGATGCAGGTGAGGGCACAGAGGTAGCTCCTGCCGGACCAGAAAGCGTCCCCATCCATCAGGTGGGATGCAGGGATGCAGGACAGGGCACAGAGGTAGCTCCTGCCGGACCAGAAAGCGTCCCCATCCATCAGGTGGGATGCAGGGATGCAGGACAGGGCACAGAGGCAGCTCCTGCCGGACCAGAAAGCGTCCCCATCCATCAGGTGGGATGCAGGGATGCAGGGCAGGGCACAGAGGCAGGTCCTGCCGGATCAGAAAGCGTCACCGCAAGGGGAGCATCTCGGCACCCTGGGCAGATGGAGCATCTCTACACAACCGGAAGAGCCCAGCTAGGCCACCAGAGACCAGGAGACGCTGCCCCACATCCCCTCTATTCCTGCTCCCCTGCTCGAGGGCGAGTAGGGAGCTGGTTGGGGCAACAGAGCCGCCCTGCGCCTTTGGGTGCCCCCTCTCCGTCTCGCTAGGGTTGTCATGGCAGCGCCACGGGGGTGGCTGGCGCCGCTGTTTCACCCACCAGCGCCGGTGACGCAGGAAGCCCCAGGCAGCGCTCGCAGGGAGGGAGGGAGTTATTTTAGACATGGTCCCATCTGGAGGCTTCCAGAGCCAAAAAGGAGGGATTGGGCCACCTTGGCCAGCCTGTAGTCCCAGTAGCCGTTATTTAAAGAGAGGGGAATGCCAGACGGGCTTCTGATGGTCCCTGGGGTACATGTCCCCTCTCCAAGCACGACCTTCCCAGTGGCAGAACCACCTCCTGTGCCTCCATCCTGCTGGTGCTGCAGATGCAGGGATGGGTCCCTGCACACTGCAGAGCACCCAGTGTGGCTCCTACACCCCAGCAGGTGACTATGGGCTGGGCACCCTCAGCCCCACGTCTGCGTCCTGGCATTTCCAAGCTTTTCTTAATGGGATGAGGGTTAACGAGGCCAAATGGCGGATCCTGCCCTTGGGGCACAACAACCCTGAGCAGCTCCAGACTAGGAGAAGTCTGGCTGGAAACTGCCTGGAGGAGAAGGACATGGGGGTGTCGGTGACAGTGACTGACCATGAGGCAGCAGTGGCCCAGGTGGCCAAGAAGGCCAATGGCATCTTGGCTTGGATCACACACGGTGTGACCAGCAGGGCCAGGGATGTTCTTCTCCCTCTGGACTAGGCACTGGGGAGACTGCTCCTCAAATCCTGTGTTCAGTTGTGGGCCCCTCAGCACAAGAAGGATATTGAGGCTCTGGAGCGAGTGCAGAGAAGAGCAACGAAGCTGGGGAAGGGGCTGGAGAAGAAGAGGAGTGGCTGAGAGAGCTGGGGGTGTTTATCCTGGAGAAGAGGAGGCTGAGGGGAGACCTCATTGCTCTGTCCAACTCCCTGAGAGGAGGTTGTGGAGAGGAGGGAGCTGGGCTCTTCTCCTAAGGGACAGGACGAGAGGGAATGGCCTCAAGCTCCACCAGGGAAGGGTCAGACTGGACATTGGGAAAAAGTTTTTCTTGGAAAGAGTGATTGGTCAGAGTCAGAGTCTGCCCAGGGAGGGGGTTGAGTCCCCTTCCCTGGAGGTGTTTAAGGGACAGGTGGACAAGGTGCTGAGGGACATGGGTTAGTGTTTGGTGGGAATGGTTGGACTCGATGATCCAGTGGGTCTCTTCCAACCTGGTTGTTCTATGATTCCATGATTCCTCCCTCTTCACCTGGTGGTGAACACTGTCCCATTTGGTACCATTGGAACCCAAGGGCTTGGTGCCACTGAAACCCAAGGGCTTGGTGCCACCTAGATCCCACAAGTGCTATTTCAGCAGAAGGATGACTTTTCCTCGTGGGAAAGGTGATTTTCCCTGCCTCCCAATTCCCTCTCTCAAAGCTCCCAGCAGTGCCCAGCGCTGCAGCCAGGTCACGTGTTATTCTCCCTGGGTTGCCCCCCAAGCCTTCCCAAACCCCAGCACGGGCACTCACTCGTGGTGCTTCCCGACATCTGGATGATGCATTTCGATTCCCGGCTCATCTCCCGGGAGTTGAAGGGCCGGACTCGCACCGCCACCTTCACGGAGGCTCCCGCCATGGCGCCGGCCGCTGGAGGGTCCTTCTAGTAGGGATCAGGGACCGTCCTGCACGGAGGGAAGAGAAGGGAGTGAGGAAAGCTGTGCATCCCAGTCCCCCAATCCCTGGGGGTGTTTATCCTGGAGAAGAGGAGGCTGAGAGGAGACCTCATTGCTCTCTGCATCTCCCTGAGAGGAGGTTGTGGAGAGGAGGGAGCTGGGCTCTTCTCCCAAGGGACAGGATGAGAGGGAATGGCCTCAAGCTCCACCAGGGGAGGCTCAGGTTGGACATTAGGAAAAATTTTTTTGCAGAAAGGGTGATTGGGCAGTGGGAGAGGCTGCCCAGGGAGGGGGTTGAGTTGCGGGACGCATCCCTACCCTTCCACCAGGGCAGCTCCCAGCACCTCCATCACCCTCGGTGGGTGCTCACAGCAGGGTACGTGGCTCCGTAGGCACCGCTAACACCCCGTGATCTCCAAGGAGTGGGTTTCCCAGCCTTGAGCAAACCCTGCCCATCACCCCAGCTTCCTGCCTCCGCTCCGGCCCTGGCAGAGCAAGGACTGGGCAGCAGGACTGGGTGGAGGAGGGGAGGCAACCCATGGCATCAGCGTCAAGAAAGGAGGCGGCTGTGGAACAACCGCTGGCATTTGCCTCCCATTCAGCTCACGGCCAGAGAGCAGAAACGCGGCGTCAGCAGTAGCAGCAGCAGCCAGCGAGCTGGTGGCGAGGGCTGAAACTCCAGCAGCTCCAGATCAGCTTTCCCCCTACTCCTTTTGCTGCTAAATTATTCATCACCGACCTCACGAGACAGAACAAACAATTCTCTTAGCGTCTCCCAGCGAAGCCGCTCGCCTCGGCCCAGGCTCCCAGCACTGGGTCCTACCTCCCCCTAGGTAACATTGGCCAAGAAAGGATGCTGAGCTCCTTCCTAGAATCATAGAATCACCAGGTTGGAAAAGACCTACTGGATCATCGAGTCCAACCATTCCCATCAAGGCCATGAGACAAGGTCATCTTCTTCATCTCCAGCTACAACGTCTTTAAGGTGTGAGAACCCGGAGCACAGCGTCCTGCTGCTCTCCAATACTTCCTTGGACCACTGGGTCCTTCAGGATCAGCTTCTAGAGGAATTAATTCCTGCATCCATCCCCTCTCCTGCTCAGCTCCAGCTCTCTGGGTTCCCGGGTCCTACCTCTCCCTAGGTAACATTGGCCAGGAAAGGATGCTGAGCTCCTTCCTAGAATCATAGAATCACCAGGTTGGAAAAGACCTACTGGATCATCAAGTCCAGCCGTTCCCATCAAGGCCATGAGACAAGGTCATCTTCTTCATCTCCAGCTACAACGTCTTTAAGGTGTGAGAACCTTAATGCACAGCATCCTGCTGCTCTCCAACACTTCGTTGGACCACTGGGTCCTTCGGGATCAGCCCCTGGAGGAAGTAATTCCTGCATCCATCCCCTCTCCTGCTCAGCCCTAGCTCTCTGGGCTCCCCGTGCTGAGCCTTGCAGTGGACGAGGGGCTCAGCATCCCAAACACTGGGAGCGTTTGGGGTTTGTTGAGCCTGGACTTTGCCAGCAGGATGTTCACTCTGGGATGGATGAGGGACATGGTTCAGTGATTGATGGGAATGGTTGGACTCGATGATCCGGTGGGTCTCTTCCAACCTGGTGATTCTATGATTCTGTGATTCTATGACTCTGATTCTATGATGGCTCCGGTTTCGTTTCCCAAGGGGATGCAAAGAAAAACAACCTTCTCTGCCCAAAGGCAGAGATGCTCAAGGCGCAGAGCGAAAAGGAAGCCTTACAAGCTCAACGTTGTCTTTCAAAACATCTTCGCCTCTTTTAAAAGCAACCCTGCTTCCCTGGCAGCCGGAGAACAAATCCCCTCCCAACCGAGTTCCAACCAAACCCTCTTCTCACGGCGGCTCCGGAGCTCCCGCTGAGCTCCGCCAGCGATCACACCCTTAAATCCCACCAGCGATCACACCCTTAAATCCCACCAGCCCCAGAGTTCAAGCGCTTGGTCTCAGCCTTCCTGAGAGCGGATAATTTTAAGCAGGTGCCGCATTCCAAAGGGCCTCTTGCCCTCCCCACTCGGCCGCCGCCTCACGCAGAGCAGAAAGGACAAAATAAACACAACTCCAGGCAAAATGGGAATAAAAACAGTTGGTTTTCTCATGAAACAAGGGGATGTGTGGAAGGTGGAAGGGCTGCAGCCTCATGAGGCCACCAGCTCGAGCTGCTCCATTGGAGTGAGTCCAGAGGAGGCCACTGAGATGGCACCAAGGGCTGCTATGAGGACAGGCTGAGAGAGTTGGGGTTGTTCAGCCTGGAGAAGAGAAGCCTCAAGGGAGACCTCAGAGCATCTTCCAGTGCTGAAAGGGGCTCCAGGAAAGCTGGGGAGGGGCTGTGGGTCAGGGAGGGCAGGGATGGGGTGAGGGGAATGGTTTTGAGGTGCAAAAGTGGAGATGGAGATGAGATCTTGGGAAGAAATGTTTTGCTGTGAGGGTGAGGAGGCCCTGGCCCAGGTTGCCCAGAGCAGGGGTGGCTGCCCCATCCCTGGAGGGGTTCAAGGGCAGGTTGGATGGGGCTTGGAGCCCCTGATCCAGCAGGAGGTGTCCCTGCCCATGGCTGGATGGGCTTGGAGGTCCCTTCCAAACTAAACCATTCCCTGACCTGTTGCTGGATGAAACCCTGCCCAGCCCCCAACAACTGCCTGTGTCAAACGCATCCCGCAGCTCCTCCACAGCCACGACAGCTCTTTTCTGCTGCTCTGCGGTCTCTCCGCGTCCTTGGGCCGTAAAGACACGGGTTGGTCTCCAGGATCTCATTGTGGCACCAGGACCCACCGTGGGCCATGTCCAACGCTGACCTCGTTCCCTGCCCCATTGCCATCACAGCCCCCTCCAGCCCTACCCCTTCTGGGGTTATGGTTGGACTCGATGATTCGATGGGTCTCTTCCAACCTGGTTGTACTATGATTCTACGATTCTGATCACCAAGCTCTGTTTTCTCCTTCATCCTGCTTTTCTGGGCACCTCGTCTATCATAGAATCATAGGACAACCAGGCTGGAAGAGACCCATCGGATCACTGAGTCCAACCATTCCTATCAAACACTAAACCACGTCCCTCAGCACCTCATCTACCCGTTGTTCATCGAATCATAGAATCACCAGGTTGGAAGAGACCCACCGGATCATCATCATTGTTGCTCCCTTTCAACTGAAATAGTCTATTCTCTTCAAAAATGGTCTCTCTCTGGTATCATATTTCCTCTGCGCAAAGAAAGAAATGCTCATAAACCCTCCCAGAATTCAAATTCCAGGGTTTTAATTTTAACAAGACACAAACCACACCCCATTGGGGTTTCTCCTACGAAATCAAGCGGTAAAATAAATCCGTGATACCACCATGCTCTGGTGGTGGCTCCTTGCCCTCCTCTGCTGGCAGAGCCCACTCAGCCCCACACCGGTAGCCCCCGGCCCACTCTTGCTGGCCAGGAGAAGCCTCCTCCTCACCAGAAGGACCTTTCCTCTCTCCCTGCCATCCTGTCCCCAGCGAGCCATCTGGCTCCTCTCGCCCAGCGGTGCAGCCTCCTCTCCCTGCCAGCATCTCGTGCCGCAGAGCCGCCTGCTCGGCTCCATTTTCTCTCTCCATCCATTTCCTTCAGCCTCCTGGCACCACGGCCCTCTCGGGTCCCACCTCTGCCACAACAGCACGAAGGAGCATCCTTCTCGGAGAAGGTCTCTTCTTTGGGGGGACCCCTTGCCCGGCTCCCTCCCCTGGGTTCTTACTCGCCCAGCTGGGCCACGGGGAGGAATTCAGCCCACGGGGAGGAATTCAGCCCACGGGGAGGAATTCAGAGAAGAATTCAGCCCACGTAAGGTGGCAGCAGCGGTGGCATCTCTGCCCGCAGGGGCTCGGCATCCCTCAGGGAGAGGGGACACTGCAGCTCTCTGGAGGGTGGCTCCAGCCCAGCCAGCTCGCTCTGCTTGGGGACAACCAGGCAGCCGCCGCCGCCACGGCCTGTTTAATCCGCCATCGAGAGAAATTCGATAAGCCGTTATCAGCCTTCGGCTGGGAGCGAGCCAGCCCGGCGGCCACACACCCCACTTGCCCCCTGGGGCCACCACCCCCCACGCGAGGGAGGTGGGAGAGGAGGGGGGGGGGCAAGAAGAACCCTTGTGGGGCAGAAGAACCCTTGGGGGTCACCCCCAGACCTACCCTCATCTCTGTGGGGCGGCTCGTTCCCCTCACCCTGCAGAGCGTCGCCCGTCCCTACCAGCTCTGGGTGCTGAGCGAAAGGCCTAGAGAGCGGTGATTAACTGGATCAGCTGAGATTAATTGGGTAGAGATTAGCTAACGAGTGCTCTCTTAAGTCTGAGGGCTACCAGCTGGCACCTTTCCTGCTGCTGCTGAGAGGTGACCAGTGGGAGGGGGAGTGTTGTTTTCCGGGTGTCACCTGCAGCAAACCCGACGGGCTGAGGTGCCCTGGGTGGTGCTGCTATGGGGCAGCAGAGCCAGGATGCTCCATTCCATGGGGCATCCCCCATTCCTGCCTCGCTCCATGGGGAGCTGCCCTTTTCCATGGGGAGCTGCTGCCTCACTCCATGGGGAGCTGCCCTTTTCCATGGGGAGCTGCTGCCTCACTCCATGGGGAGCTGCCCTTTTCCATGGGGAGCTGCTGCCTCACTCCATGGGGAGCTGCCCTTTTCCATGGGGAGCTGCTGCCTCATTCCATGGGGAGCTGCCCTTTCCCATGGGGTTGCCACCTCACTCCATGGGGAGCTGCCCTTTTCCATGTGGATCTGCCCTTTTCCACGGGGATCTGCCACCTTGCTCCATAGGGAGCTGCCCTTTTCCATGGGGCTACCTCCTCACTCCATAGGGAGCTGCCCTTTTCCATGGAGCTGCCACCTTGCTCCATGGGGAGCTGCCCTTTTCCATAGGGCTGCTGCCTCACTCCATGGGGATCTGCCCTTTTCCATGGAGCTGCCACCTCACTCCATAGGGAGCTGCCCTTTTCCATGGAGCTGCCGCCTCACTCCATGGGGAGCTGCCTTTTTCCATGGGGATCTGTCCTTTTCCATGAGGATCTGCCACCTCACTCCATGGGGAGCTGCCCTTTTCCATGGGGATCTGCTGCCTCACTCCATGGGGAGCTGCCCTTTTCCATGTGGATGTGCCCTTTTCCATGGAGCTCCCACCTCACTCCATAGGGAGCTGCCCTTTTCCATGGAGCTGCCACCTTGCTCCATGGGGAGCTGCCCTTTTCCATGGGGAGCTGCTGCCTCACTCCATGGGGAGCTGCTGCCTCACTCCATGGGGAGCTGCTGCCTCACTCCATGGGGAGCTGCCCTTGTCCATGGGGAGCTGCTGCCTCATTCCATGGGGAGCTGCCCTTTCCCATGGGGTTGCCACCTCACTCCATGGGGAGCTGCCCTTTTCCATGTGGATCTGCCCTTTTCCGTGGGGATCTGCCACCTTGCTCCATAGGGATCTGCCCTTTTCCATGGGGCTACCTCCTCACTCCATAGGGAGCTGCCCTTTTCCATGGAGCTGCCACCTCACTCCATAGGGAGATGCCCTTTTCCATGGAGCTGCCACCTCACTCCATGGGGAGCTGCCTTTTTCCATGGGGATCTGTCCTTTTCCATGAGGATCTGCCACCTCACTCCATGGGGAGCTGCCTTTTTCCATGTGGATCTGCCCTTTTCCATGAGGATCTGCCACCTCACTCCATGGGGAGCTGCCCTTTTCCATGGGGATCTGCTGCCTTGCTCCATGGGGAACTGCCCTTTTTCATAGGGATCTGTCACCTCACTCCATGAGGATCTGCTGCCTCACTCCGTGGGGAGCTGCCCTTTTCCATGGGGCTGCCTCCTCACTCCATGGGGAGCTGCTGCCTCGCTCCATGTGGATCTTCCCTTTTCCATGGGGATCTGCCCTTTTCCATGGGGATCTGCTGCCTCACTCCATGAGGATCTGCTGCCTCACTCCATGAGGATCTGCTGCCTCGCTCCATGTGGATCTGCCCTTTTCCATGGGGCTGCCTCCTCGCTCCATGGAGCTACCGCCTCGCTCCATGAGCTGCCTCATCAGGGCCACAGGCACCTCTGGGAGATGAAGACCAGGCTGCACAAAGGAAAAAATCCAAGGCAAGTGTCTCCTTTTGTCTCCACTCATCCCTACATCACTGCGGTGGTGAGGGCAGGTTGGAATCGGATGAGCTTTGAGGTCCCTTCCAACCCAACCCATTCCCTGACTCCCCGATCTGGTCGCATCTCCGGAGCCGTGAGCTCAGCTGGTGATGGGTTTCGCTGGCACGAGACCTGCACCCATCCTTGGGGGTCCCCAGCCCCCTCTGGGGACAAGAGGCCGGTGGGGGCCGTGGGGGCATCTGGCTGGGATGACGCAGCACCGCGCGAGCCTGGCGGCTGCTCCCTGCTCGCCCGGCGCAGGGCACGAGGCCGTGACGGTGCAGTTTTTCCCAGGAGCAGCACCTGCAGGTCCTGGAGGACAACCCAGAACCTGGGGCAGGTGTCCCTCCAACCCCAGCCTGACATCCAGCCCCATCGAGCTTCCCCAGTGCCATCCTGGCCACCCTGCCCTGGGCCTCCTCGCCTCCCAACCCAGCACAGGTTGGGATGTGGCCGCTTCGGGGCAGCGTTTGGAGCTCCCCGAGGATCCCCATGCGGATTATATTTGCAGGAGCAAATAGGGTTTGGCTGGTGGACGAGGGGTTTGGCTGGTGGACGAGGGGTTTGGCTGGTGGACGAGGGGTTTCGCTCACCACCAGCCAGCTTGCCCAGCCCTGCCGCAGAGGCCACTCGCCTCACGCTTCGTCACCCGCCCTCTCCATCCTCTCTTCTGCACGCAAGAACTCGGAGAGGGGGGGAAAAAGCCCCATGGAAAAGGCAACGAGCTTGGGCAGTGGGGGGGGATGCCAGGTTGGGACCTGGCCCTAGGTTTTTGGGGGATCCAGCTCCAGCCACATGCAGGGAAAGGGGCGATGGTGGCATCATCGGTGCCAGCGCCAGCCGCCACCTCCCAGACAAGATGGAGGGCAGTGGCAGCGCTGGGTGGGGACGGCAGAGCCCCCAGCCCCCCGGCTGAACCCCAACAGGGTCTGCTGCCCCCTCCCAACCCACCGGCTGAGGGGTTGATCCTGCTGCTGCGGCGCCACAAGGCTGCTTGTGGGGTGGGGACGCTCGGCTGGCTCTGCATCCTCCCCAGAGCCCCAAGGAGGAGGAGGAGGTGGAGGAGGAAGATGAGGAATACAATAGGGCTGCTCCCCGGCAACCAGGGTGGCCGAGCGTGGGGTTGGGCATCACCCCCCGGGGAGCACCTGCTTGGCCTGCGGTGACACGGGGGTGACACTGCCACATGCGCAAGGTCACCCGCCATGCATTGTCCTTGCTGGACAAGAAGAACCTTGGCTTGGGTTGGTTTGGTGGCACCTTGGCTCGGTGGCACCTTCGCCAGCCGCGCCCCCCCCTTCCTTGGGCACCCACCCACCCACCCACCCACCGCGCCCCTCCGGAGTCGTTCACTCTGGAGCGGAACGATGGCGCGGGACGTTGGCCACGAAGCCCTGGGCACCCACCCGTCGCGCCCCCTCCGGAGTCGTTCACTCTGGAGCGGAACGATGGCGCGGGACGTTGGCCGTGAGGGCCATGAAAAGTAGGGGTGAAGGGGGGAAGGGGGTCTGTGTGCCCCTCCCATGATCTAGGGGGGGACAGGGGGTGGGGGGGGTGGTGGGGGGGGGGATGCATCCTTACCCGCAGCTGCAGCAGCATCACCCCCATGGTTGGAGTCGATGAGCTGATGAAGCGATGAGTCTCTTCCAACCTGATTATTCTACAATTCTATGAGTCTATCCCTGGGAGGCTCCCCCCTCAACCCCCCCACCCCCCCCCCCAAGCTCTGGGATCATTCTAGAAGCCAGGGTGACACCCACCCCCCCCCCGAGAACCCCCTCAGGATGGATAAAATGGGCAACCTCACCATATCATCCCTCCCCAAGATGGTTTTATATATATATATATATATATATATATTTATATTTTTTTTTTTTTTCCTCCCTACCTGTGCTGGGTTGGGCTCAGCCGCCGGCGGGGGGGGCTGGCATGGGCTCTGCCGGTGTCGCTGTCGCTGTCACTGTCGTTGCGGGTGGTGGTGGTGGTGGCGGCAGCAGCAGCTCCTCCTCCCCTGCCCTCCCTCCCCCGCCCCTCGAATCGGTTTGGGGGGGGGGGGGATGAGCAGAGAAAAAGAGAGAGAGAAAGGATGAGGAGGAGGAGGGAGGGAGGGAGGGGGGACCACACGGGAGCGAGGATGGAGCGGTGACGTCAGCGCATCCCACCCCCTTCCTCCTCCTCCTCCATCATCATCCTCCTCCTCTTTTTTCCTCAAGGGCGCGGGGATGGGCGGCGCTCACGTCACCCGGCAACGGTTGCCTGGCAACTGTTGCCTAGCAACCGTTATCCCCCCTCCATCTTCAGCAGTTCTGGCTCTTCTGGGCGTGGTACCCCCCTCTGGGGCTGCTGTGGGGTTGGGGGAAGGGGTGGGGGGGATGGAGAGGGGGCTTAGCCCCCTCTCCATCCCCCCCCACCCCGTCCCCCAACCCCATAGAAGCCACCTCCAGAGCTTCTCCGCTCCCCAAGCCCCTGAGTTCCCCCTCCCTGTCCATCTGTGCCGCTGAATTTCCACTCAGAAAGAAGCTTATGGCCTCCTCGCCAGATGTTTTCCAGCGGCGCCTCCTCTTGCCTCTCCCCGAAATCTCCCGAGAGGGTTGGGTGCGTCTCCAGGCTCTGTAGAGCCACCAGCTTCCAGCAGCCATCCTGACGTTGGGGACTTGAGGGGACAGCAGCGCATCCTCCAGGCTTCTTATCCTCACTTTTGGGAGATGATCATAGAATCAGAATCATAGAACAAGCAGGTTGGAAGAGACCCATCGGATCATCGAGTCCAACCATTCCCATCAAACCATGTCCCTCAGGACTTGGCAGAAGTCCCCAGACTTGCTGTGGTTTCCGTCATCCATGGGACAAGAGCCACACCAGCTCTCAGCTCCTCTGAGACGACCATCAGGACTTCTTGGACTCGCTTTGGTGGTTGATGATCAGGCTACCTGTGGTTTCCATCATCCACGGGACAACCCAGCTCTCAGCTCCTCGTGAACATCATAGAATCACCAGATCATCAAGTCCAACCATTCCCATCAAACACTAACCCATGTCCCTCAGCACCTCATCCACCCGTCCCTTAAACCCCTCCAGGGAAGGTGAATCAACCCCCTCCCTGGGCAGCCTCTCCCACTGCCCAATCACCCTTTCCCTGAAAAATTTCATCCTGATGTCCATCCTGAGCCTCCCCTGGTGGAGCTTGAGGCCATTCCCTCTCGTCCTGTCCCTTGGGAGAAGAGCCCAGCTCCCTCCTCTCCACAACCTCCTCTCAGATAGTCACAGAGAGCAATGAGGTCTCCCCTCAGCCTCCTCTTCTCCAGGATAAACCCCCCCCAGCTCTCTCAGCCCTTCCTCACCAGGCAGCCTGCACAGAATTGCTCTCACCAGGCTCCAACCCAAAGCTTCACTCAGAGCAGCTCTCGGTCCCCTGGTAGCATCTTTGGGTTTCAGATTTTGGATAGTGGAGAACACGCCAGAGGATGAGCCCAATATGATGGACCGTGGGCACATGTAGAATCATAGAACAACCAGGTTGGAAGAGACCCATCGGATCATCGAGCCCAACCGCTTGTTCAACAGGAATAGGTGGCCTGTAGCATCACCAGGAGATTGTGAGTTGCCCACCAAGCCAGGTTGAACCCACAGAGCCCAGTTTGCTGTGGCTGCATCCCACCCCATCCCACGGTTCTGCCCCTGGGCAAGACTCGATGGTTGGACTTGATGATCCGATGGATCTATTCCAACGTGGTTGTTCTATGATTCTATGACACCCCACTGGGCAGCCTCTATCAGGTCCTTGGTCAAGGAGACCTGGTAAACAATGCTTTGTGCCCCATGAAAGATTTTTCATGGAAAAGGGTCATTGGGCACCAGAACAGGCTGCCCAGGGAGGTGGTTGAGTCACCTTCCCTGGAGGGGTTTAAGGGATGAGTGGACAAGGCGCTGAGGAACACAGTTTAGTGATTGATGGGAATGGTTGGACTCGATGAACCGATGGGTCTTTTCCAACCTGGTGTTTCTACGATTCTCTGGCTCTGGCGGCTGCGCCAGGCCTGGCCCAGAGCAACCGTCCTCTGGCCCGGGAGCTGTTTGCCCAGGAGCAGCGATCCCGCCTGCTGGAACGATGTTGGGAACCATCAACCACAGTATCCTGGTGGCCACGTGGAAGGTGTCCATGTGGGTGCTCACCAGTCCCAGAAGCTGGTGCATGTGGTTGATTCACCTTCCCTGGAGGTGTTTAAGGTGCGGGTGGATGAGGTCTTGAGCGACTTGGTTTAATGTTTGCTAGGAATGGTTGGACTAGAAGATCTGATAGGTCCCTTCCAACCTGGTTGTTCTATGATTCTATGTGGGTGGCAACAAACCCCAGCACCAGCAGGGTGGGACACCCCCAGAATGAGGTAGCCGGGATGGCACTGGTGGCACATTAACCGGACAAGGAGGCGGTTGGGGGCAGAGTCCGAGCTGGCGTGGGGAGCACCGAGCGCCAGGGTCAGGGTCCAGAGCGGGGGTGGACGCGGCCGGCCCGGGATGCTGGGAGCTGCGCGGGCAGCCTCCACTGCTCCTCTCCTCTGGCCCCAGCTCCTGGAGATGGCGAAACGCGCCGTGGCCACCAGCCCGCTCCGTGTCCCCCCACCCCAGGAGCTGCTCCGGCCCCTGGCTGTGCCAGACAGGCTCCTGCTGGGCCCAGGGCCCAGTAACGTGCCGCCCCGCATCCTGGCTGCGGGTGGCCGGCAGCTCCTGGGCCACATGCACCCCGAGGTGCTGCAGGTGAGCTGACCCCACCCCACCTCCCTCCCTTCTTCTCCCTCGTCCCCCACGAGGGGCTGGGACGACGAGGAAGGGGACAGAGGTGCCAGCCGGAGCCCTGCTGCCTCAGGTGATGGATGAGATCAAGGCGGGCGTCCAGTACGCCTTCCAGACGCAGAACCGCTTGACCCTGGCCCTCAGCGGCACCGGCCACTGCGCCATGGAGGCCGCGCTGCTCAACCTGCTGGAGCGCGGAGACACGGCGCTGGTGGCCGTCAACGGCATCTGGGGACAACGCGCGGCCGACATCGCCAGGAGGCTGGGTACGTGGGCACAGACGGTGACACTGGGGGGGTCTCAGGAGACCAGGTCTATAGGCAGGATGGCCGAATGCCACCTCTGGCTTGCTGTTCCCATCCTGGCAGCAGTGACCAGCGTTATGGCTCCTGCAGCTAGAGAGCCCTCCAGGGTCTCTCCAGGGTGATGTCTCTCTGTTTGCTGTGGTTTATGGCTTTTCCACTGGGAAAATCCATGGCAGGGCAGACCCTGACCCTGATCCCACCACGGAGCAGGTGGCTGCCTGGTGGGAAGAACTGGTGAGGCCGCTCCTTGAATCCTGTGTTCAGTTGTGGGCCCCTCAGCACAAGAAGGATGTTGAGGCTCTGGAGCGAGTCCAGAGAAGAGCAAGGAAGCTGGGGAAGGGGCTGGAGAAGAAGAGGAGCGGCTGAGAGAGCTGGGGGTGTTTATCCTGGAGAAGAGGAGGCTGAGGGGAGACCTCATTGCTCTCTGCAGCTTCCTGAGAGGAGGTTGTGGAGAGGAGGGAGCTGGGCTCTTCTCCCAAGGGACAGGACGAGAGGGAATGGCCTCAAGCTCCACCAGGGGAGATTTAGGCTGGAGATTAGGAGGAGGTTTTTCCCAGAAAGGGTCATTGGGCATTGGAATAGGCTGCCCAGGGCGGTGGTTGATTCACCTTCCCTGGAGGTGTTTAAGGGACGAGTGGATGAGGTGCTGAGGGACATGGGTTAGTGTTTGATGGGAATGGTTGGACTCGATGATCCGGAGAGTCTCTTCCAACTCGGTTGTTCTATGATTCTATGAAGCGTGGCCAACCCTCCCTCTTCTCTACTCAAATCCTCCCCAGGAGCCAACGTCCATGAGCTGCTGAAGCCTCCCGGCGAGTACTTCACCCTGCAGGACATCCAGGAGGTGAGTGCCAGCTACGCTGCAGGGCAGTGGGTGTGAGCCAGCCCTAGGGACAGTCCCTTTCTCTTTTCCATGCAGGGTCTGGCACGGCACAAGCCCTCAGTGCTCTTCATCACCCACGGCGAGTCCTCCACTGGGGTGCTGCAGCCATTGGATGGGCTGGGGCAGCTCTGCCACCGGTCAGTGCGTGGTGGGCACCCACAGGGGCTGGTGGCCACCCTGGGTTGCCGTCGGGGATTGGGACATGGGGATTTACAGGCCCCCGTGCTCTGGCTCTGTCATCCTGGAAGTGGTTGGTGCTGGTGACACACGTGGCCTTGGGGAGACTGGGATGTTGGGGCTCAACGTGATCCAGACACGTGCGCTCACAGCCCAGAAACCAACCGTGTCCTGGGCTGCATCCAGAGCTGTGGGAGCAGCAGGGAGGGAGGGGATTGTCCCCTCTGCTCCGCTCTTGAGACCTCACCTGGAGCCCCAAGTTCAGCTCTGGAGTCCCCAACGCAAGGAGATGGAGCTGTTGGAGCGAGTGCAGAGGAGGCCACGGAGATGATTTGAGAGCTGGAGAACCTCTGCTACAGTTTGAGAGAGTTGGGGTTGTGCAGCCTGGAGAAGAGAAGGCTCTGGGGAGACCTTAGCGCAGCTTCCAGTGCTGAAAGGGGCTCCAGGAAAGCTGGGAAGGAGCTTTTTCCAAGGGCCTGGAGTGACAGGACAAGAGGGAATAGCTTTAAATTGGAAGATTTAGATTAGACATTAGGAAGAAATTCTTCATGATGAGGGTGAGGAGGCCCTGGCCCAGGTTGCCCAGAGCAGGGTTGGCTGCCCCATCCCTGGAGAGGTTCCAGGCCAAGCTGGATGGGGCTTGGAGCCCCTGATCCAGCGGGAGGTGTCCCTGCCCAGGGCAGAGGTGGCACTGGATGGGCTTTGAGGTCCCTTCCACCCCAAACCATTCTATGATTCAATGAAAGGGGATGGCAAGAGGAGGTGGTAGGAGCCGCAGGCTGAGCTCTGTTGTCCCCCAGGCACGGCTGCCTGCTGCTGGTGGACGCGGTGGCATCGCTTGGGGGAGCTCCCATCTTCATGGACCAGCAGGGTAAGATCCGCAGGGCCACCACCTCATCCAGGAGACGAGGGGGCTTCGAGCCTGTGCCAGGGAGGGAGGGTGGTGGGATCAGCCCCATCGCCTGTGATCTGGGCAAGCAGCACTAGAAACTGGTCCTCCTGCAGCCAGAGTGCCTGTTCCCCTCAGGGGACCAGCAGCAGCACCAGGGTGTCCCCCAAAGGTGCCCAATAAGTGGGACGTGCAGCGTGTGCCACCAGGTTCTCCCCACCGGCTGCTTGCAGGTTGGGTTGGAGGGGCTCAGAGTGACTCCGCCGGGAGTCCCTGGTCCCTAAGGAGCTGCCTTCCCTCTCGGACAGAGATTGATGTGCTGTACTCGGGGTCCCAGAAAGTCCTCAACGCCCCCCCTGGCAGCGCCCCCATCTCCTTCAGCGAGAGAGCCAGGTAAGGGCAGTCCCATCCCACTGCGGGAGGGCGAGGGGCCTGGGGAGAGGCTCTCACCCCTCCCTACACCCACTCTGCGGACACCCAGGTGGCGATGGGGGCTGGAGCCAAGCTCGATGCCCACTTTTACCCCCATCCTGGAGCCGGAGGAGTTGAGGTCTGGCTCCCAACCCTTTGCTTTGCCAGGGAGAAGATGCAGAGGAGGAAGACGCAGCCCCCGTCTTTTTACCTGGACATGAGCTGGCTGGCAAACTACTGGGGCTGTGACGATGAGCCGCGCAGGTGAGGGAGGGCAAGATGCTCCAGGCCAGATGGTCATTGCTGTCCCATCACAGCCCTCACTGCAGTTTGAGGCTTCCTTGCCCTGCCTCCCGGTCACCAAGCTCTGGAGGGCTTTGCATCCTCTCTGCGCTGGGTGGACGAGAGGGAGGTTACCACACCCCAACCCTGCACACCTAGAGATCATAGACTCATAGAATCATAGAACAACCAGGTTGGAAGAGACCCATCAGATCATCGAGTCCAACCATTCCTATCAAACACTAAACTCTAAACCATGTCCCTCAGGACCTCATCTACCTGTGCCTTAAACACCTCCAGGGAAGGTGAATCAACACCCTCCCTGGGCAGCCTGTTCCAATGCCCAATGACCCTCTGTGTGAAAAACTTCCTCCTAATCTCCAGCCTAAATCTCCCCTGGTGGAGCTTGAGGCCATTCCCTCTTGTCCTGTCCCCTGTTACTTGGGAGAAGAGCCCAGCTCCCTCCTCTCTACAACCTCCTTTCAGGTAGTTGTAGAGAGCAATGAGGTCTCCTCTCAGCCTCCTCTTCTCCAGGATAAACACCCCCAGCTCTCTCAGACGCTCCTCATAAGGTCTGTTCTCCAGCCCCTTCACCAGCTTTGTGGCTCTTCTCTGGACTTGCTCCAGAGCCTCAACATCCTTCTTGTGCTGAGGGGCCCACAACTGAACACAGGATTCAAGGAGCGGCCTCACCAGTGCTGAGTCCAGAGGGAGAAGAACCTCCCTGGACCTGCTGGTCACACCATTTCTGATCCAAGCCAAGATGCCATTGGCCTTCTTGGCCACCTGGGCACACTGCTGCCTCATGGTCAGTCACCTGTCGATCAGGTCCCTCTCCTCCTGGCAACTTTCCAGCCAGGCTTCTCCCAGTCTGTAGCTCTGCATAGGGTTGTTGTACCCCAAGTGCAGGACCTGCCGTTTGGCCGTGTTAAACCTCATCCCATTGGACTCAGCCCATGGATCCAGCCTGTTTAGGTCCCTTTGCAGGGCCTCCCTACCCTCCAGCAGATCCACACTTCCACGCAGCTTTGTGTCATCTGCAAACTTGCCAAGGGTACCCTCAATGCCTTCATCCACCACTCGCCAGCCCTGCACACCTTGAGATGGATCAGACCCACCTGGGTGCCCCTTGGGTTTTGCAGGTACCACCACACGGCGCCCATCAACACCTTCTTCAGCCTGCGGGAGGGCCTGGCCGTGCTGGCAGAGCGGGTGAGCGGCACCGGGCGCTGGCAGGGGTTAGCGGTGGGCGCAGGAGGATGCCACCTCCAGCAGGGATCGTCCCCCTCCTCTCTGCCCGCAGGGTCTGGAGAGCTCGTGGGAGCGACACGGGGCCAACTGCAGCCAACTGTGCCAGGGGCTGCGCGACCTGGGGCTGGAGCTCTTTGTGAAGGAGGAGGTGGGTGCGAGGCGAGCCCCTCGCCAGGCGCAAGGGCAGCGTGAGGATACGGCCTGTGCGTGGGCAGCGCTTGGCGCTGGAGATGAAGCTCTCCCCCTAGTGATGCTTTCTCCTCACAGGCTGCCAGGAGCTGCAGCTTCAACCTGGTCTCTCTATCTCTCTCTCTCTCTCTCTCTTCCCCAGAAGGTGAGACTTCCAACCATCACCACTGTCAAGGTACCCGAGGGTTACGACTGGAAGGAGCTCACGGCCTTCCTGATGGACAAACACGCCATCGAGATCGCGGGGGGGCTGGGACCCACGGCGGGCAAGGTGGGCACCGTCCTCCCATCCCACCATCCACCCACAGCTCCTCGAGGAACTGGTGCTCCAGGGTCACAACCAGCATCCACCGTGGCTGGATGCGTCCCTGCAGCACTGCCCAGCAGCTCCTAACCACAGGCAAACGAAGCGAGTGCAGAGAAGAGCAACGAAGCTGGGGAAGGGGCTGGAGAAGAAGAGGAGCGTCTGAGAGAGCTGGGGGGGTTTATCCTGGAGAAGAGGAGGCTGAGGGGAGACCTCATTGCTCTCTGCAACTCCCTGAGAGGAGGTTGTGGAGAGGAGGGAGCTGGGCTCTTCTCCCAAGGGACAGGACGAGAGGGAGTGGTCTCAAGCTCTACCAGGGGAAGGGTCAGGATGGACATCAGGATGAAATTTTTCATGGAAAGGGTGATTGGTCAGTGTCAGAGGCTGCCCAGAGAGGGGGTTGAGTCCCTGGAGGGGTTTAAGGTGCAGGTGGACAAGGTGCCGAGGGACATGGGTTAGTGATAGATGGGAATGGTTGGACTCGATGATCCGATGGGTCTCTTCCAACCTGGTGATTCTATGATTCTATGAAATGAAGAGCCATGCACATAATCAGCAAGGTGACACGTCTTTAGAAGAAGCACATGTTACAGAGGGAGCTGTGCCCATGCACCCGGCTCCCCGTGTGCCCCCAGACTGCTTCCAGCCCCTCTGCTCACCAGGCAATGGGGCTGAGGTGGACACGTTGGATTTTTCTCCCCCCAGGTCCTGCGCATCGGCCTCATGGGCAGCAACTCCACCAGGCGCAACGTGGACCGCGTGCTGCACGCCCTGCGCGAGGCCCTGCGCAGCTGCCGCCGCAGCCGGCTCTGAGCGCCCCTACCCAGGGAGGGTGTGGATGAGGCGTCGTGGCTCAGCTCCCCTGCCCGGCTGCAGGCGCAGGGGCTCCATCGCCTCCCTGGGGTGGGGGCAGGACATGCCGCGACCCCCACCAACCCCGGCCAGAGCGACAAGGAGATGCTGGGAGAGCAGGGGGATGCGGAGGGGAGGGCTGCAGCTCAGCGGATGCGCCATGTGGCTCACAACTCCTTCTCCCAGTCCCCCACGCAGGGTCTCTCCTCACCCTGTCGGCCTGGCCCCCCCGAGATTCTCCCTTTCTGCTGGTGCCAGGCCACGGCAGCCCCGCTTCGAGGTGACACGAGGGCTGGATGCAGGACGTGAGCGCGGGTCCCTTTGCCTCCCACCACCGTCCCCATCGCTGTCCCCTCAGCAGAGCCCAGGACACCAACCATTCCCCTAAAATTAGGTGTCCTGGGACGAAACACTCGTCTGGGTTGAGCCGCGAGGCTGTGCCTCCCCACCCCTCGCTCACCCCCCAGTTCCACCTGCCCTCAATAAAGCGACATCCCAGCCTGCTGCTCCCTGGCCGTGCAGCTCGAGAGTTTTGAGGCGTCCGCCTGGAGCCCCACTCAGCTCTGCTGTGGGATTTCTTGCCGGATCTTGGAGCGGAGCTGGGTCATCGCCGAGCGGCAGGTGCCGTCCTGGATCCCGTACACCTGGAACTGAGCAGAGGAGGGTGGGGTCACTCCCGGCTCTGCTCCAGCCCCAGAAGTGGCCAGAAGTGTGTGGGAGGCAAATCACAGAATCAGAGAATCACAGAACAACCAGGTTGGAAGAGACCCATCGGATCATCGAGTCCAACCATTCCCATCAAACACTAACCTATGCCCCTCAGGACCTCATCCCCCCCGTCCCTTAAGCACCTCCAGGGAAGGGCAATCAACCTCCTCCCTGGGCAGCCTATTCCAATGCCCAATGATCCTTTCTGGGAAAAACTTCCTCCTAATCTCCAGCCTAAATCTCCCCTGGTGGAGTGTGAGGCCATTCCCTCTTGTCCTGTCCCCTGTCACATGGGAGAAAAGCCCAGCTCCCTCTTCTCTACAACCTCCTTTCAGGTAGTTGTAGAGAGCAATGAGGTCTCCTCTCAACCTCCTCCTCTCCAGGCTAAACCCCCCCCAGCTCCCTCAGCCACTCCTTATAGGGCCTGTTCTCCAGCCCCTTCCCCAGGTTTGTGGTTCGAGCCGAGCTGCCCAGGAGAGGTGAATTCTGGCACTGCCACACTCTGCCGAGTGCGAGCAGCCCAGGGTCCCTGCTCCGGGTTACCTGGCTGAGCAGGATGTCGAAGTAGGCTGTGTCCCAGTAGTACCCATCCTCATCGGGGAGCTGGAGCAGGGCCCGCGTGCTGGGCTCTCCCTGCCAGCCCCCAGTTCGCACTGGGCAGTAAAAATGGAAGCGGAGGAAGCGTTGGGGGTTCCGGGCGAAGCTCTCCACCTTATAGTAGAGGGAGGCGAGGTCTGAGGTGTCTCCTTGGAAGAGATTCTCCTCTGGGTGCAGGAAATGGGGCAGGCGGCGCGTGGCCAGGCAGCGCAGGAGAACCACCAGCAGCCGGTAGACGGATCCCTCCAGGTCCTGCCAGTCCTCTGGGGAGGGGAAGAGCTCTGTGCTCCACAGCAGCACCATCTGCGGGGAGGGAGAGGAGGATGAGGCGCTCCCCATCCAGGCTGTGCCCTCACGCCGACTCCTCACGAGGACATCCAGTCCTTGGCAGCCCAAGGCTCTGCAGGCACTTGGAGCTGCTGCCGGTGCAGCCCGTGTCCCACCACCCCTTAGTTCGAAACCTGCGTTTCACTCCCCTAAGAGCCTCTATCTTGGCTCCGAGGCAGGTCCCAGCTTAGAAACAACATGCTCAAGCTTTCTGCGGGAACTCAGCAACAGGGAAGACCCTGCGTGTGGTTCCCATCGGCCTCTGGTGGCGCTTGGGGTCTTCTTCCCTCAGTGACTTGGTGGAGGGGTGCAGGAGAGCTCTACCCCCAGCTCTACCTGCCTGAAAAGTCACAGAATCGTAGAACAACCAGGTCGGAAGAGACCCACTGGATCATCGAGTCCAACCATTCCCATCAAACACTAACCCATGTCCCTCAGCACCTCGTCCACCCACACCTTAAACCCCTCCAGGGAAGGTGAATCAACCACCTCCCTGGGCAGACTCTGACACTGCCCAATCACCCTTTCTGGGAAAGATTTTTTCCTAATGTCCATCCTGAGCTTCCCCTGGAGGAGCTTGAGGCCATTCCCTCTCGTGCTGTGCCTTGCGAGAAGAGCCCAGCTCCCTCCTCTCCACAACCTCCTCTCAGGGAGTCCCAGAGAGCAATGAGGTCTCCCCTCAGCCTCCTCTTCTCCAGGATAAACCCCCACCTAGCTCTCTCAGATGCTCCTCTTCTTCTCCAGCCCCTTCCCCAGCTTCGTTGCTCTTCTCTGGACTCACTCCAGAGCCTCAACATCCTTCTTGTGCTGAGGGGCCCACAACTGACCCCAGGATTCAAGGAGCAGTCTCCCCAGTGCTGAGTCCAGAGGGAGAAGAACCTCCCTGGCCCTGCTGGTCACACTGTTTCTGATCCAAACCAGGATTCCCAACCATCAGAACCCACCTACCTTCAGGTGGTTGAAGGTGAGACCACCTTTCCCACCCTCCTCTCCCCAGACATGGCAGCGGAGCAGGTTGAGCAGGCGAAGGCTGTCCAGGCGAGGTCCTTTCAGTGTGTCCACTGCCTGGAGCAGCTTCAGGATGGGGATGTGAGTGGAGGATCTGTTGGGAGAAAGCAGGGTCTGGGGAGAAGGAAGAGGGAGACCTTCCTCCTCCCGCGTGGGGTGAGGATACCTTGATTCACCTTCCCTGGAGGGGTTTAAGGGACGGGTGGACAAGGTGCTGAGGGACATGGGTTAGTGATTGATGGGAATGGTTGGACTCGATGATCCGATGGGTCTCTTCCAACCTGGTGATTCTATGATTCTATGATTCTATGATACTCGTAGTGACCTGGCACGGATGGGGATCCCTCCTGGCCCCCCACATCCATCCCCAACACCCATTTCTGATGCGAGGAACCCAGGAGGTTTGTGGTGTGATGGGACAAGGAGGAGGGACGAGACAGGGGGCAAGGTGGGGTTGTTCTTCCCTGCGTGTCGAGAGGGATCGGACCCAAGGAGAGGCCCGAGCATCCAGCTGGACCACATCGTGCACAAAAGAAGCCTGGTCTGGTCCAGCCAGAACCTTGGCCCCTCCTTGGGGCTGGGGAGCTGTGCTGGCAGGTGACAGGTGTGCCCAGGGAGGGAATCCGAGAGCCACCGCTCTCCGTGTGGCCAGGGTTCAGCACCCATGAATGAGCTGGGTGACTCATAGAATCATAGAATCACCAGGTTGGAAGAGACCCACCGGATCATCGAGTCCAACCGTTCCTATCAATCACTAACCCACGTCCCTCAGGACCTCATCCACCCGTCCCTTAAACCCCTCCAGGGAAGGTGAATCAACACCCTCCCTGGGCAGCCTATTCCAATGCCCAATGACCCTTTCCGTGAAAAACTTCCTCCTAATCTCTAGCCTAAATCTCCCCTGGTGGAGCTTGAGGCCATTCCCTCTTGTCCTGTCAAGGACTCCTCCAGTTGCAACCCCTCCCTCTTCCCCTTGAGCTGCCCGACACGGGGCTGGGGCAGCAGGTTTGGGCGTCACGATGAGGGGACCTCACCCCTCTGCTGGCACGTCCCTCTGCTTTTTTTCACACCCTTTTTTGCCCTCTTCCAACCTGGTTGTTCTATGATTCTAGGCTGGAGATCAGGAGGAAGTTCTTCACACAGAGGGTCATTGGGCATTGGAATAGGCTGCCCAGGGAGGGGGTTGATTAACCTTCCCTGGAGGTGTTTAAGGGACGGGTGGATGAGGTCTTGAGGGACTTGGTTTAGTGTTTGATAGGAATGGTTGGACTCGATGATCCGATGGGTCCCTTCCAACCTGGTTGTTCTATGATTCTATGATTCTGCTGGCCAGGAGGTCACCCGCGCTGGCCGGGCCACCTCTCCGAGCTGCTCACCTCCAGCAGTGCGGAGAGGCAGGGATGAAGTGAGCCTCCTCGGCGGCCTTCCCAAGGCTGCCTCCAGGGAAGCCCCTGTCACCCTGTCTTCCCTTGAGCTGCAGCGGCTCCTGGTATCGCCTCACCACGGGGACGACGTCAAAGCGGACGTTCTTCCAGTGGCTGCGGATGACCAGCGAGAGCTCGGTGGTGTCTCCCCGCAGGTTCTCAGCGCTGAGGTCACCTGGACGCAGAAGGGTTTGGCTGCGGTGAGGAGGTTTCCGCAGCCGGTCCCGCAGGCTGAACTGGGTGTGTGCCGCAACACCCATGGGCACGTCCCGCCTCGCTCGACTCATCCCTTTCCAAGGCTGCGGTTTGGCTGCCGTTCCCCTGCCAAAGCCCTTCTCCAAACCCTGCCGGGGTGGTTTTCGGGAAGGAACATCGCTCCAGCGGGGCTCCCAGCCAGAGCTGGTGGGTGTGGGCATGGCAGGGAGCCCCGAGCAGCTGGACGGGCCGTGCTGCTGGGTGCCTGAAGGCTGCCAAGAAAAATAGTATGGTCCAAGAAAAATGAACGGGGAAAGGTCTCAGGTCGTGGGGATAAAAGTGGGATGAAGGGCTCTGGCTTGTTTGAGAAGAAAGGAGAAATGGTGAGATTGCTGGGGCTGAGTTAAGACACTTCCTAGTCCTCCCACATCCTATTCCCGTCTGAAATTTGCTTCAAGAAGAAACTTCGGAGATGGAAATGCGTGAAGAAGCTGATGGGACCCCTAAAGGCATTCCCAGAATCCTTCAAATTGGAAGGGGGAAGATTTAAATGAGGCGTTAGGAAGAAATTCTTCGCCATGAGGGTTGGGGAGGCCCTGGAACAGGTCGCCCAGAGCAGGGGTGGCTGCCCCATCCCTGGAGGGGTTCAAGGGCAGGTTGGATGGGGCTTGGGAGCCCCTGATCCAGTGGGAGGTATCCCTGCCCATGGCAGGGGTGGCACTGGATGGGCTTGGAGGTCCCTTCCAACCCAAACCATTCTCTGATTCTACGCCCGAGGACGATGCCCGTGTCCCCAGGACCTCCAGCCCAGCCTGTTTGCCCCGAGCTGGCAGCAGCTCCCGGGCGGGGAAGCTCTCCCAGGCTCACGCACCTGGTTGAAGAAGGAAGAGGCACTGGCAGCTCACGATGGCCGATACGAGGAGATCTTTCAGGTGCTGGAGGATTTTTCCTGGCGCCAGGCACCTCGCGCCCTCCTCCGTCGCTCCCACGGCGCTCGTCCAGTCCTCCAAGTCGGTCCCCGGTGAGGACACTTGCAGGTGGCAGCTCCTCGGCCCAGGAGAGCGCTCGCCTGGCGTGTCCGTAGGCTGGCACGGCAGCACCTGCAGGGCATCCCCATCCATCCGCAGCGGGACCTCCACGGTGACGGGATCCTCGGAGGCACAGAAAGCAAACTCGAAGGCTTCGAGATTCCTGGCGTAGTCCACGAGGAAGCGAGGCTCCCTGGCGTGGACGGCCTCCAGCAGCGTCAGCAGGATGTCCTCAGCCTTCTGGAAGTGCTCCAGGCACTGCGCCTCGCGGGACACGATCACCCCCAGGCAGCAGTGCCAGGGCAAAGTGCTGCCGGCCATCCCAAGGCTGCTGCCAGCAGGAGGGAACGTGCGTCGGCAGGGAGGAACGCACGGTGGGACGGGCGGAGAGAAGCCAGAGCTGGGCGTTGGCGAGAACGGCTGCTGGGCCAGCGCCAGCCAGACCTGCCTCGAGCACCGGCTCGTACAGTCATAGAATCAGAGAATCATAGAACAACCAGGTTGGAAGAGGCCTATCGGATCATCGAGTCCAACCATTCCTATCAAACACTAAACCGTGTCCCTCAGCACCTCATCTATCCATCCCTTAAACACCTCCAGGGAAGGGGAATCAACCACCTCCCTGGGCAGCCTATTCCAATGCCCAATGATCCTTTCTGGGAAAAACTTCCTCCTAATCTCCAGCCTAAATCTCCCCTGGAGGAGCTTGAGGCCATTCCCTCTCGTCCTGTCCCCTGTCCCTTGGGAGAAGAGCCCAGCTCCCTCCTCTCCACAACCTCCTTTCAGGGAGTCAGAGAGAGCAATGAGGTCTTCCCTCAGCTTGGTCTCCATCTCCCCTGGCTGGACACAGATTTGAGATTCCCATGAGGCAAATAAAGGCTCATCACATCCGAGCAGGGTCTTGGCCACCTCAGCAGCTGCAGGGCACAGGCTGAGCCCACCAGCTACCTGCAGGTAGGACAGCACCGGCCACAGTGGGCACAGACCAGCTGGTGCTTCCAGATGTACCTTCGTACCTGCCCTCAGTCGTAGAACCGTGGAAGCTTTTGGGCTGGGAGGGACCCCAAAGCCCATCCAGTGCCACCCAGAGGGACACCTCCCACTGGCTCAGGGGCTCCAAGCCCCATCCAACCTGCCCTTGAACCCCTCCAGGGATGGGGCAGCCACCACTGCTCTGGGTAGCCTCACCCTCACAGAACTTTTCTTGTTAAGATCTCATCTCAATCTCCCCTTTTTCAGCTGAAAACAATTCCCTTCATCCCATCCCTGCCCTCCCCGATTAAAAGCCCCTCCCCAGCTTTCCCAGAGCCCCTTTCAGCTCTAGAAGCTGCTCTAAGCTCTCCCTTGAGGCTTCTCTTTTCCAGGCTGAACAACCCCAACTCTCTCAGCCTGTCCTCATGCAGCAGGTTCTCCAGCCCTCGGATCATCTCCGTGGCCTCCTCTGGACCTATTCCAACAGCTCCATGTCCTCCCTGTGCTGAGGCCTCCAGAGCTGGTCTGAGGGCTCCAGGTGAGAATGTTGTCCCCCAGCACCTCCCGCAAGCCCCGGCTTCCAAAGCCCTGGGCTGGCTCCACTCCTAATTCCAGCCTGTGGCTGGGAGGCAGCACTCTCCAAGCAGGACAAGCATGATTCAGTAATCCTGAGCTTCCCTGCAAACCATTCCTGGCCTCGATGAGAGCAGGGAAGGAGTAGGGGAGGCTCCGTGGCAGCAGGAACCTGTGTGGGAAGGAGGTGACTGGGCTTGGGGCCCTGGGACCACTGCTGGGTAGGGAAGCGAGAGCCCTGGGGCTCGAGGCCAGTCCTCCCACCTCCTGTGGCTCAGGCTCTTTATGGCCTTTTTATGTAGCCTGGATAAGATTTCTTGCTCCCCCAGGGTCGTTTCCAAGCTTGTCCTTGTGCCTTCTTCCTCCGGCGAGGTTGAGGAGCTGACCTCGAGGTAGGGGGTCTGTCCGTCGTGGCCGTCTGTCCTTCCTCAGCTGAGCTCCAGGGAGCCCTGGATGCCTTCCAAGAGGGAACGGAGCCAGAGCTCGGAGCTGCAAAGCATCCTCCTGGGCGTGCAGCACGAACCGGCGGAGGTGAGCGGCAGCTTTTCATCGCCTGGAGGCTCGGAGTGCCCAGGGCAGCTGCATTTTAAACCCCTGATGGTGGCAACAGGCTCTTCAGCTCCTCACCCAAGCCACCGGTGCTCCTGGTTTCACCCTCACCGAGCAGGGAACCCCCTAGAACCTCACCACGACCACTTGTTGTGGCCAGGGCTGCCCACGCAGCTCGTTCTCACGACGTGAAGAGGATGAACCGGTTGGCATCCCAGAGAGGAGCCCAAACGTGGCAGGATTCCCTGACGCCGAAGCAGGGCTCCTGGGGCGTCACGTCCCCCGAGCTAGGCTCATCCTGGAGGATGCTGAGCTCAAGCCAGGCCAGAATGACCATCCCAGACCCTGAATTGATGGAGAAAGGACAGACAGGCGGACACTGCTGCTTCTTCATGCTGAGGGTGGGGAGGCCCTGGCCCAGGTTGCCCAGAGCAGGGGTGGCTGCCCCATCCCTGGAGGGGCTCAAGGGCAGGTTGGACGGGGCTCGGAGCCCGTGAGCCAGTGGGACTGGGTGGCAGGGGTGGGACTGGATTGGCTTTTGGGGTTGTGCAAGTCTCTGAAGGGAAGTTTGGCTGCGGAAGGCACGGTTGGAGCGCTCGGCGTGGGCGAGTCACCCGGAGGCTGGCAGGGAGCGGCCTGGCGCTGGCAGGAGAGCCGGGCCCAATGACCTAATCGCTCCTTTTTCCATCTCGGTGTTTTATGGGGCTACGGATTTTCACGCCGTTAGAAACGGGAGAGAGAGAAGTGACTCAAAAATAGGAGTGAGGGCAAGCGAGAGAGAGGGGGAAAACCCTGCGGTTGGGGGAGTAGCCACAGGGCAGGGGAGCCCCCTTGCCCCTCTAGAGGATGGGCAGCATCACCCTGGAGCACCATCCCCTGCCAGATGCCGTCAAACTCAGCAGAAAGACACTGGGCCTTGAGCTGGTGGCTGGATTTGTGGCTGGGGGACAGGGAGACTGGGATGCAGGAGGCAGGTGATGCTCGGCCGCAGCACCCTGGCTCAGCACCATCGCCTGAAAGCAAAAATAAAGTATCTGGACCCTTGTTGTTTTCTGTATGTGAACTGAGAGGGATTTATTGGAGAACGGGCCTTGTGAGGAGCAGCTGAGTGAGTTGAGGGTGTTTATCCTGGAGAAGAGGAGGCTGAGGGGAGACCTCATTGCTCTCTGGGACTCCCTGAGAGGAGGTTGTGGAGAGGAGGGAGCTGGGCTCTTCTCCCAAGGGACAGGACGAGAGGGAATGGCCTCAAGCTCTACCAGGAGCGGGTCTGGGTGGACCTAAGGAAAAGTTCTTCATGGAAAGGGTGATTGGGCAGTGTCAGAGGCTGCCCAGGGAGGGGGTTGAGTCCCCTTCCCTGGAGGTGTTTAAGGGATGGGTAGATGTGGTGCTGAGGGACACGGGTTAGTGATTGATGGGAATGGTTGGACTTGGTGATCCGGTGGGTCTCTTCCAACATGGTTGTTCTGTGATTCTATACTGGCAGAGGCTGCCCAGGGAGGTGGTTGATTCACCTTCCCTGGAGGAGTTTAAGGGATGGATAGATGAGGTGCTGAGGGACACGGTTTAGTGTTTGATAGGGAACGGTTGGACTCGATGATCCGGTGGGTCTCTTCCAACTTGGTTATTCTATGATTCTACGATACCATCATGCCAGCCAACAGGCACCGAGGGTCAAGCTGGTGGGCGGACGAGCCGGGGGGAGCCCAGGCTGTGGGAGGTAGGTGATGCTCGACCCCAGCCTCCTGGCTCGGCCCCAGCCCCTCTATCAACACCCCCTGCACCCCGCGAGCCTCCCGCTGGAGCCAGGAGTCCGCCTGGAGCAGCACAAAAGGCTGGAGTGGGGAGCTGGGGGGCCGAAGGCAGAGGAGGTAGAGGGGAAGAGAGAGTAATTTAACGTGACAGGCTGTTTATTTTGGCAGAGGGGGTCTCTTTTCAACAAATTTCAAAGCCTGGCGCCGGGGCTGGCTTTGGGGGGGGGGGGGACCACACAGAGGAGTGGGTTGCGAGGAGGGGGTTCGGTGCAGGGGGATGGGATGGATGGAGAGGACCCCCTCACCCCACTCCCCAGCCTGCTCACCCCTGGGGTACCAAGGGGTTTGGCAGAGCAGGGGGGGTTATCACCCCTAGGCTCACACTCACACACACTCACACACGCACACACACACACACACACACACACGTGCGCACGTGCTTCCTCGCACGCACCCGCCCGCGTTCGCACGCTCCCCAGGCCCCCAGCTCCTTCCTGAGGGCCAGGGCTCAGCTGGAGCCTTGGCTGCCCCCAGCCACAGTTCAAAAGAGACAGTTTATTAAAACAAAAAAAAAAAAAAAAAAAAAAAAATTTTTAAAAACAAGAGGTGGTGGTGGGGGAAAAACGCTAGGAAAGAAATAATTATTATAATCACATTAAGAGCTTTGGCTGTAAAAGCCCTGCGAGAGCTTGGGGGAAGGAGCCAGGGAGCACAGGGGGTTGTTTTCCTCCCCTCCTGCTCTTTTCTTTCTCAGTCCTGGGCCAACACCACCAACCCCCCCCCCCCTCCCCTCCGACTCCTCCTTTTCCTCCCCTTTATCCTGGGAAATGAAAACAATTTATTTAATGATGGATCGTCCCTTTCTCTGGTCACTGACCTTCTGGGGGAATTTCTGCTGAGCTCGGCGGAAAACGTGGGGCTGGGTTGTGGAGCCCATCTGGGGGAGGGGGAGGGGATGGAGGGGGAGGGGGTGGGGGGGTCACCCTCATCCTTCCCCCAAACCACAGCCACGGGCCTGGGAAGAGGGATGGGGAGAGTCCTCGTGGCAGGGGTGGGGGGCTCTTCGGCAGCCCTGGGACCTTGGGAGAGGATGGAGGGGCTGCAACAGCCCCCAGAGCCCCCCACTCCTTCATCCCCTCTCACCACAGGGGTTGGAACCAGGGTGGGAGAGGGGATGGAGGAGCTGGAACTGGGATGGAGGAGCTGGAACTGGAATGGGAGAGGGGATGGAGGAGTTGGAACCGGAGTGGGAGAGCGGATGGAGGAGCTGGAACCAGGGTGTGAGAGAGGATGGAGTAGCTGGAACCAGAGTGGGAGAGAGGGTGGAGGAGCTAGAACTGGGATGGAGGAGCTGGAACTGGGATGGGAGAGGGGATGGAGGAGCTGGAACTGGGATGGAGGAGTTGGAACTGGGATGGGAGAGGGGATGGAGGAGTTGGAACCAGAGTGGGAGAGCGGATGGAGGAGCTGGAAGTACAAGGGAGGAGCTGGAACTGGGATGGGAGAGGGGATGGAGGAGCTGGAACTTGGGTGGGAGAGAGGATGGAGGAGCTGGAACTAGGATGGAGGAGCTGGAGCTGGAGTGGGAGAGAGGATGGAGGAGCTGGAACTGGAGTGGGAGAGGGGATGGAGGAGCTGAAACTGGGGTGGGAGAGAGGATGGAGGAGTTGGAACCAGGGTGGGAGAGAGGATGGAGGAGCTGGAACTGGAGTGGGAGAGGGGATGGAGGAGCTGGAACTAGGATGGAGGAACTGGAATCAGAGTAGGAGAGGGGATGGAGGAGTTGGAACTGGGGTGGGAGAGGGGATGGAGGAGCCTGAACTAGGATGGAGGAGCTGGAATCAGAGTGGGAGAGGGGATGGAGAAGCTGGAACCGGAGCGGGAGAGGGGATGGAGGAGTCATCTCCATCTCACTGGCAACCACCATCCTCCTTCCTTCCTGCTGTCCATGCAATGAGGGTTTTTCTCCGCTCTGGATGGCCACGGGGACAGTTTTCAGACCAGGACCCAGGACATGGTGCTGGGATCGTGGGGATCCCCGCAGCGGTCGGCACCATCCTCCTTGCAGCAGGCGGTTTGACCTCTGGCCGGTGCAGAGCTTGGCTGGACTCTGCTCCCCATGGAGAGAAAAGCCAAGGGCAAGGGGCAGGATCACCCCAAGCTTCGCTTTTTATTCCAGGGTGCTGGGCATGGGTCCCCCACCACTTGCGGTCAACCCCGAGCTGACCTGCGAGGCCAGGATGGAGCAATCCAGCCCCCTCTGGCCCTTCCTCTGCCCTGGCCTGTTGCACAAAGCATGGTTCTTGTAAAAACACGTAAATATTTATGCAAGAGTAATTCGAAAAACATGGCCTGTCAAGGAATCAAAGCGGCAGAACATCTGAGGAGCTCTCAAGCCGGGTTGGGAAATCCGGTGTTGCTTTCCGACACCACACTGCGATGCTGGAGGTGCCCGTGGGTTGCTGGCACAGGCTCGCAGAAGGTTTGAGGTCTTCCTTAACGTCGTTTGGGGACCCCGGGCAGCTTCCACTTGCATTAACCAAGGGTGGAGCTTCTGCAGGCATCGGTCGGAGCCTCCCGTCTTGATTTCGGCACCGACCCCGATGCTGGGGCTGCTCCAGGAGCTGGAGGAACCCTGGGGGGAAGCGCTGCGCTCCCCTGAGGTGTGGGGTAGGGTCTGGGAATGGTGTGGGGAGAGGCAGGGGGTGGTGGGGTGGCCCTCGGTGTGGTGGGGTGGCAGGGGTCCCCCTCTCTCCAGAGCCAGCGGTGCCCTCAGCATTTCAAAACCTTGGGGTTTGCGGTGGTGAGATGAGCCCCTTGGGCCAGAGGGAATGAGATTTATGGTCAGGTCAGTGGTCCCGTGTCACCAGTTACACTTGTGTCTCCAACCACGACTCCTCTCCTGCATCCCAGTGCCACCACAGCTCCTCTCCCACATCCTGGTGACACCAAAACTTCTCTCCTGCATCCTGGTGCCACCACAACTCCTCTCCTGCATCTTGGTGCCACCAGAACTCCTCTCCTGCGCCCCTAGTGACACCAAAACTTCTCTCCTGCATCCTGGTGGCCCCACGGCTCCTCTCCCGCATCCTGGTTGCCCCACAGCTCCTTTCCCACATCTTGGTGGCCCCACAAATCCTCTCCCGCGACCTGGTGGCCCCACAGCATCTCTCTCACATCCTAGTGACACCAAAACTTCTCTCCTGCATCCTGGTGGCCCCACATCCCCTGGCACCACCAAGAAGCTCTGAGATGCTGCTTCCCCGAGGAGAAAAGGGAACATCCTTCCCTTGGCAGCAGCCGGAGCCCTCCAGCCTCTCTTCCCTCTGCTCTCGGGGGGCTGCCCTGGCTGGGTTGGGGCAGGGGGGGGGTGCGATTGTCACCGAGCGGTTCGGGGGGTTCTGGGGGGGGGGGCGGTGGGAGAGGGGTCCCCGCTGTTCCCGTGGTGTGGAGGACAGAGGTGGGCAGCATGGGGCGAGGGGGGAGCAGGGACCCTGCTCCCCAGCAACCCCCCTCCTCCTGGCCCCCCTCCAGCCCCTTCCCAGCACCCCCATTTCTGCGCGTGATTGGCTCTCTCGCATTCTTTGAACCCAGGCCAGAAACCGAGTTCAAGACCCTTTATTAAAACCTCAGATCGAGCCCCACGTGCACCAAAAAAAAAAAAAAAAAAAAAAAAAAACAACCAAACACCAAAAAACCTGCCCAGGCACCTCCCTGGGTACCTGGTTGAGGAGGGGGCTCGCGGGGCCGGATCCCCCCTCCCCACCTCCACTCCGGGAGGTGATGCTTGTGCTGCGCACGTGTTCAGCATCCGCGGGGAATGCTCTCTGTGCGCTAGGCCTAATTAGCTGGGAGGGACTTGGGGGGCGCGAGATGGGGGGGGGGGGGGTTTGGAGAGCCAAATCCAAACCATGTGCTGACCCGCAGTCCCCTCCGCTCCAAAGCATCCGTGCTGAACGCTTTCTGGATCGTTAAAAAAGCTCCTCGGGTCCTTTCCGCACGTGCCCCCCCCCCCCCCACACACACACTCCACTCAAAGCACATCTGGCTGGGGGTGGGTAGGGCTTTGTGCTCTTTCCCAGCGGTTTTCCAAGCTTGGAAAAGCTTTCCAAGGTTTTCCAAGGTTTTTCATGCGCTGGGGGCTGCGAGCGGTGACCGGGAGGAACCAGGGGGGCTGCTTCCCCATGGGTGTTGTGATCATAGAATCATAGAATCATAGAACAACCAGGTTGGAAGAGACCCATCGGATCATCGAGTCCAACCGTTCCTATCAATCACTAAACCAAGTCCCTCAGGACCTCGTCCACCCGTCCCTTAAACACCTCCAGGGAAGGGGAATCAACCCCCTCCCTGGGCAGCCTATTCCAGCGAAGATGAGCTTGGGGCTGACTGAAGGACCTCGGCCTTGAGCACTTTCTCGCTCCGGGAGGCGCATCCACCAGCCCGCTTTGTCCCACAGCTCCCAGCAGGCTCCTCAACCCCCTCGCTGGGGACCTGGAAAGCCCTGGAAGAATCCTAGAATCACCAGGTTGGAAGAGACCCATCGGATCATCCAGTCCAACCATTCCTATCAAACACTAACTCATGTCCCTCAGCACCTCAGAAGCACCAGGTCCAAGGCGTCGGGGCTTGCGGGTGCCAGGAGGGGCAAGGGAAGCGTGGGATGAGCTCCAGGACCTGCGTGGTCCCTACTCCATCCCAACAACCCCACCAATTCCCCCTTTCCCACTGTGGGCAACCTCCTTTGGGAGCAGCTGGGCACCCTAAAGATGGAAAAAAAGGGGAAAAGAAGAGCAGAGGAAATGCAGAGGGATGGAGGAGAGGGGTGTTTGCTCCTAGAGAAGTGAACTTGGCCAGATGGTGTGGGGAAAGGGCTCTTTCCGAGTTCTCCTCCCAGCTTTCCGAGCTCTCGCTTCCAGCCCAGAGGAAATCGCAGCCGGCCCTGGCCCACAGCTGCTTTCCCGGCTCCGCTTGCTGCTTTCAATTTACCGTCCTGGGGAGCTGGAGTAGGAGCTGGAAGGGGGGAGCCTCACGGTGCTTTCCCGTGTGAAGCCTGCCTGGAAGAAAATCCGTCCCTCGCGCTTGCGGTGGCTGCGGACACGGCCGCTCCCTCCTCATTGCCTCCTTCCAGGATCTCCAGAGGGAAAAAAAAAAACCCCAAACGTTGTGGGATGAGCCCTGTGGGGATGCTCGTGGTGGGGAGGGGAGAGAAGATTGGGGCCAACATGGCCCAACGTCCATGGGGAGTTGGGTTTGAGGTGGGAACATGGGGAGTTGGGATTGAGGTGGGATCACTGAGGAGTTGGGTTTGAGGTGGAATCACTGAGGAGTTGGGTTTGAGGTGGGATCATGGGGAGTTGGATTTGAGTTGGAATCACTGAGGAGTTGGGTTTGAGGTGGGAATTACTAGGGAGTTGGGTTTGAGGTGGAATCACTGGGGAGTTGGGTTTGAGGTGGAATCACTGGGGAGTTGGGTTTGAGGTGGGAATTACTAGGGAGTTGGGTTTGAGGTGGGATCAGGGGGAGTTGGGTTTGAGGTGGGAATTACTGGGGAGTTGGGTTTGAGGTGGAATCATGGGGAGTTGAGTTTGAGGTTGAATCATTGAGGAGTTGGATTTGAGGTGGGATCACTGAGGAATTGGGTTTGAGGTGGGATCATGGGGAGTTGGATTTGAGGTGGAATCACTGGGGAATTGGGTTTGAGGTGGGAATTACTGGGGAGTTGGGTTTGAGGTGGGATCAGGGGGAGTTGGGTTTGAGGTGGGAATTACTGGGGAGTTGGGTTTGAGTTTGAATCACTGAGGAGTTGGGTTTGAGGTGGGATCAGGGGGAGTTGGGTTTGAGGTGGGAATTACTGGGGAGTTGGGTTTGAGTTTGAATCACTGAGGAGTTGGGTTTGAGGTGGGATCAGGGGGAGTTGGGTTTGAGGTGGGAATTACTGGGGAGTTGGGTTTGAGGTGGGATCAGGGGGAGTTGGGTTTGAGGTGGGAATTACTGGGGAGTTGGGTTTGAGTTTGAATCACTGAGGAGTTGGGTTTGAGGTGGAATAAGTGAGGAGTTGGGTTTGAGGTGGGAATTACTGGGGAGTTGGGTTTGAGTTTGAATCACTGAGGAGTTGGGTTTGAGGTGGAATAAGTGAGGAGTTGGATTCGAGGTGGGATCACAGGGAGCTGGGTTTGTGTTGGGGTCTCAGCAGAGGCAGGAATTCTGGGGACACCCACACACGGTGGGCTCAATCCCGACTGCGTGGGCACAAGGTGGGGACGGTGACAGCCCCCCCAGCCCCGGTGGCTCCCCAGAAGAGCCAGCGGTGCCCCCACCGCCTCCCCCGGCCGAGCAAGCAGCCTAATGCCTTCCAGAAGATCAGCTGGAAGCGGCCGGGGAGGGTAATTCATATCAAACTCATAGAGCCTTTATTAGCGTCTCGGGGGAGAAATCCGGATGTGGCCGTTTATTTATTTTGGATTTTACTTTTTTTTATTATTTTTTTTTCTTCTCTCTCTCTCTCTCTTTTTCCTTTCAACGTTTCCTTCCAGGAGATTTTTAAAGGCGCAGAGGCTCCTCGCAGCACTCAGGGGCTTGTGCTGCCTGTGGCACCTCCAGTGAACCCGAAGCTTCGGGCAAAGGTTGGGGTCCAGCTGCTGCAAGGAATCTTTGGGGTGCTGGGTGGGCATCCCAGAGCCCCACAGCTCCCCCCAACACACCTCCATGCCTCAGTTACCCAGCCTGAAGGGGAAAGCAATTGCATGGGCAAGGATTTAGAATTGTAGAATCATAAAACAACCAGGTTGGAAGAGACCCATCGGATCATGGAGTCCAACCATTCCCATCAATCACTAACCCATGTCCCTCAGCACCTTGTCCACCTGTCCCTTAAACACCTCCAGGGAAGGTGAATCAACCCCATCCCTGGGCAGCCTCTGACACTGCCCAGTAACCATTTCTGGGAAAAATTTCCTCCTAATATCCAGCCTGACCCTCCCCTGGTGGAGCTTGAGGCCATTCCCTCTCATCCTGTCCCCTGTCCCTTGGCAGAAGAGCTCAGCTCCCTCCTCTCCACAACCTCCTCTCAGGGAGTTGCAGAGAGCAATGAGGTCTCCCCTCAGCCTCCTCTTCTCCAGGATAAACCCCCCCCCAGCTCTCTCAGCCACTCCTCTTCTTCTCCAGCCCCTTCCCCAGCTTCGTTGCTCTTCTCTGGACTCGCTCCAGAGCCTCAACATCCTTCTTGTGCTGAGGGGCCCACAACTGAACACAGGATTTGAGGAGCAGTCTCACTAGTGCTGAGTCCAGAGGGAGAATCACCTCCCTGGCCCTACTGGTCACACCATTTCTGATCCAAGCCAAGATGCCCTTGGCCTTCTTGGCCACCTGGGCCACTGCTGCCTCATGGTCATTTGCTGTCACCAACCCCCCCAGGTCCTTCTCCTCCAGGCACTTTCCAGCCAGACTTCTCCCAGTCTGGAGCTGCTCAGGGTTGTTGTGCCCCAAGTGCAGGATCCGCCATTTGGGCCTTGTTAACCCTCATCCCATTGGCCTCATACCCATGGATCCAGCCTGTTCCGATCCCTTTGGAGCCTCTTGAAGCAGATGCACACTCCCACCCAGCTCAGCGTCATCCGCAAACTTGCTGAGGGAGCCCTCGCTGCCTTCCTCCAGCTCCCTGCAGTTTTGGGGACCCCCCTGGTGCGGGAGGCCGCGCTGGGGCCCTCGCTGAGGCAGAGTTTCCGCGGCAGCCTCCTCGCCCAGGCTCTCACTCTTTACATAATTTCTTCCTTTGGCCTCTTGTCAAAGGGCCCTGGCAGCCCTCGGCTGCTCGGACGTCGCCGCTGGGGAACAGCCATGCCCCCCGATGCCACCGCGACCCCCATGATGCGGGATGGGGGTCACCCCCACCCCCCCCCACTACATTCAACATCAAAGCATTTTATCAAAAAGCCCCAAAAATCAAGGTTGATCCCCCCCCCAACCTCTGCTAGGGGCACAGATTAATCCATTAACCATAGATTAATCACTCCAGACTCCGCATCGCGGACTCCTAGGAGGAGGAACCCTCTGATTAATTTTTTTTTGGGGTGGGTTGCTCACGCTTTTCGATAAATCCCTTTTCCGCTGTGGGTGTGGGTTTGTTTTCTCTTTTTTTTTTTTCTCTTTTTTTTTTTTTTCCCTCTCCAGCGGAGACAAAGAGGCCCTTCAGCCTCGAGCGTAACTTAAAACATGGCATTCCTGAAAAGAATTTCCTGATAATATTTTTAGCACCTGAAAAAAAAAAAAAAGGGCAAATAACACGCTAATTTTTTTTTCTCTTCCACCCTTTTATTTTTTTTCTCTTCCACGCTATTTTTTCCTTCTTCTAGGCTTTTATTTTTTTTTTCCTTCTCCTAGGCTTTTATTTTTTACTTCTTCTAGGCTTTTATTTTTTTTTTTCCCTTCTTCTAGGCTTTTACTTTTTCCTTCTTCTAGGCTTTTATTTTTTACTTCTTCTAGGCTTTTATTTTTTTTTTTCCTTCTTCTAGGCTTTTATTTTTTCCTTCTTCTAGGCTTTTACTTTTTCCTTCTTCTAGGCTTTTATTTTTTTCCTTCTTCTAGGCTTTTATTTTTTATTTCTTCTAAGCTTTTATTTTTTACTTCTTTTAGGCTTTTATTTTTTTCCTTCTTCTAGGCTTTTATTTTTTTCCTTCTTCTAGGCTTTTATTTTTTCCTTCTTCTAGGCTTTTATTTTTTTCCTTCTTCTAGGCTTTTATTTTTTATTTCTTCTAAGCTTTTATTTTTTACTTCTTTTAGGCTTTTATTTTTTATTTCTTCTAGGCTTTTATTTTTTATTTCTTCTAGGCTTTTATTTTTTCCTTCTTCTAGGCTTTTATTTTTTCCTTCTTCTAGGCTTTTATTTTTCACCTTTTCCACTCTTTTTTCCCCCTCAAGTATGTTTTCAAAGGAGGAAGGGGGAGGGAAAGGGGGGGGGGGGGGGCTCAGCATCCATGTGTGAACTGGAGGGGGTTGGGGAGGGGTTGGGGGTCTCTCTGTAGAGGGAAGGGGAGGGAGGAGATAGGACCCGGGGGAGACCCTGCGGGAACCCTCTGACCACGCCCCCCCGCCGCATCATTATTTTCAGGCCACGCCCCCTCCGCCCCCATCGTTTTCCAGGCCACGCCCCCTCCGCCCCGCCCATTGGCTGCGGCCGCCGCGCTATGTAAATGAGCAGGGGGCGGGGCCGAAGGGAGGAAGGACCCCAGCGCCGCGGAGGCGCCGGCAGCCTGTGGCCAAGCTCCAAGCTCTAGGCACCGACAGCTCCGAGCACCGATAGCTCCGAACTGAGACGGCTCCGAGCACCGAGAGCTCCGAGCGGCCAGCTCCGAGTTCCGACAGCTCCGAGCTCCGAGCACCGAGAGCTCCGAGCGGCCAGCTCCGAGCACCGAGAGCTCCGAGCAGCCAGCTCTGAACTGCGACAGCTCTGAGTTCCAACAGCTCTGAGTTCCAACAGCTCCGAGCTCCGTCGGCTCCGAGCTCCGACGGCTCCGAACAGTCATCTCCGAGCTCCAAGGAGCGAGCTCTGACACCTCCAAGCTCCGAGCAGCCACCTCCGACACCTCCGAGCTCCGACAGCTCCGAGTTCCAAGCAGCCACCTCCGAGCTCCGACAGCCCCGAGCTCCAAGGAGCGAGCTCTGACACCTCCGACACCCCCGAGGTCCGACACCTCCGAGCTCCGAGCTCCGACACCCCCGAGGTCCGACACCCCCGAGCTCCGAGCTCCGACACCCCCGAGCTCCGAGCTCCGACACCCCCGAGCTCCGAGCTCAGACACCCCCGAGCTCCGAGCTCAGACACCTCCAAGCTCCGAGCTCAGACACCTCCAAGCTCCGAGCTCAGACACCTCCAAGCTCCGAGCTCAGACACCTCCAAGCTCCGAGCTCAGACACCTCCAAGCTCCGAGCTCAGACACCTCCAAGCTCCGAGCAGCCAGCTCCGAGCTCTGCCGCCTCCAAGCTCCGAACTCCGGCACGTCCGAGCTTCCGCCACCTCCAAGCTCCGAGCTCCCAGGAGCCGGCTCCGAGAGCTCGGCTCGCTCGGCCGGATCGCGGCGCTCCGTGCCATGCGGCGGCGGGCGCTGCGGGCCTGAGCGGGGAGCATGCGGGGCGTGGCGGGCTGGGCCGTGCTGGTGGCCCTGGGCGAGTGGCTGTGGGCCGGCGGCGAGGTGCCCCTGGCGGATTTCTACCCCTTCGGGCCGGCGCAGGGCGACGCGGCCACGAGCAAGCAGGACGACGGCGGCTCCGAGCTGCGGCCTCTCGCCCTGCCCTTCCCCTTCTTCGGAGCGGGACACACCGGCCTCTACGTGAGTACCCCTTCCTACAGACCCCCCCCCGGCTCTGAACCCCTCTCTTTGGTTCCCCCCAGCTTTGGTTCCCCCCCCCCCCCCCCCCCCACACACACTTTGGTTCCCCCTCCCCTCTTTGGTTCCGCCACACGCTTTGGTTCCCCTTCCCCTCTTTGGTTCCTCCCATCGTTGGTTCCCCCTCCCCTCTTTGCTTCTCCGGATCTTTGGTTCCCCCTCCCCTCTTTGGTTCCCCCTCCCCTCTTTGGTTCCCCCTCCCCTCTTTGGTTCCCCCTCCCCTCTTTGGTTCCCCCTTCCCCGCTTTGGTTCCGCCACACGCTTTGGTTCCCCCTCCCCTCTTTGGTTCCCCCCATCGTTGGTTCCCCCTCCCCTCTTTGCTTCTCCGGATCTTTGGTTCCCCCTCCTCTCTTTGGTTCCCCCTCCCCTCTTTGATTCTGCCACACACTTTGGTTCCCCCTTTCTTCCCCCCCCCCCCCCCCACCTTTGGTTCCCCCCACCTTTGGTTCCCCCTCCCCATCTTTGGTTTCCCCCTCCCCATCTTTGGTTTCCCCCTCCCCATCTTTGGTTTCCCCCTCCCCATCTTTGGTTTCCCCCTCCCCATCTTTGGTTTCCCCCTCCCCATCTTTGGTTTCCCCCTCCCCATCTTTGGTTTCCCCCTCCCCATCTTTGACTTCCCCCTCCCCATCTTTGACTTCCCCCTCCCCATCTTTGACTTCCCCCTCCCCATCTTTGACTTCCCCCCCTCACTTTGACTCCCCCGCATCTTTGACCCCTTGAGCACCTCCAGGGATGGGGCAGCCACAGTTTCCTTGGACTCATGCAAATCCTCCTCGTCCTGGTCTCTGCTCCCTGGTTTCTGGGCTCTCCAGAGATTCAGACCCATCTGGCCGAGGGAATGGCCGAGTGTCAGGAAGCTCCTTGGTCCCCACCAGTGTTACGATTTTCCGGGGCAGGAGGGACTGGGACTTGGGGCTTGAGCCACGATGGGAGAACAGAAGCAGCTGGGAGAAGCCAGGGAAGGTTCTGACTGTCCCATATGGGATCCGCAGTGCAGCTCAGGGACCTGGAGGGGTAGCAGGGGGCAGAGGGTGACATGTCCCCATTCTGCAGGGCCAACTGGGGCTCTGGGTGGCCAAGCTGCTCCTCCCGAGAGCCTCTGTCCCAGAGGAACTGGGACTCACCTGGAAACCTCGAGGCTGCCTCCAACCACCCCGTCTTCCTCTGCAGAAACCGGCAACAACAACAACCACGACAACAACAACAAAAAAGTCTTTCTTGGCTCCGTCTCTCTTCCCATCTTGCTTTAATCAGGGGAAGAATGTTCCTCTGCGGACACCGTGGGGTTACGGAGGCTTTGGGAAAAAGGAATCCTCTTCCCCTGAGTCATGAGGGAGGCTGTGGCGTGTTTGCACGGAGAGGCTGGGGACCCTTCTTGGGGACTGGGGACCCTCCTTGGGGCTTGCTGGTGCCCCTCGCAGCCTTGGCCCCCTTTCTTGGCCCCGGGCGTGCCGACACGTTGGCTTCGGAATGGCTCTGGGCAGGTCTGGGGCTCCCAGCTCCTGGCTGGCACGCGAGGGTGAGGCCGCTGCATGTCCCTGCGTGTCGGGACTGCTCTCGCCACTCGACAGCCTGAGCTGTGCCCTCCTCCTCGCTCCTGCTGTGTCCCCGAGCCCGGAGGCTGCACCCCAGGCAGCAGCAGCCACTGTCTCCAGGGCTAGGCATCCCCAAACTCTAATTGCTCCAGATAATTAGAAGCATGGAATGGTTTGGGTTGGAAGGGGCCTCAAAGCCCATCCAGTCCCACCTCTGCACTGGGCAGGGACACCTCCCACTGGATTAGGGGCTCCAAGCCCCATCCAACCTGCCCTTGAACCCCTCCAGGGATGGGGCAGCCACAGCTTCCCTGTTCCAGGACCTCACTAAGGCACATTTCTCCCTAAGGTTTCATCTTCCCTCTTGCACCTCTGGAGTGAGGCCAGAGAAGAGCAAGGAAGCTGGGGAAGGGGCTGGAGAAGAAGAGGAGCGGCTGAGAGAGCTGGGGGAGTTATCCTGGAGAAGAGGAGGCTGAGGGGAGACCTCATTGCTCTCTGCAACTCCCTGAGAGGAGGTTGTGGAGAGGAGGGAGCTGGGCTCTTCTCCCAAGGGACAGGGGACAGGACGAGAGGGAATGGCCTCAAGCTCCACCAGGGGAGGCTCAGGATGGACATTAGGAGAAAGTTTTTCTTGGAAAGGGTGATTGGTCAGTGTCAGAGGCTGCCCAGGGAGAGGGTTGAGTCACCTTCCCTGGAGGGGTTTCAGGGACGGGTGGAGGAGGTGCTGAGGGACGTGGGTTAGTGTTTGATAGGAATGGTTGGACTCGATGATCCGATGGGTCTCTTCCAACCTGGTTATTCTATGATTCTATGATTCAAACCCATTCCCCTCATCCCATCCCTGCCCATCCTGATCCAGAGCCCCTCCCCGGTTTCCCTTGGAGCCTCTTTCAGCGCTGGAAGCTGCTCTAAGCTCTCCCTGGAGCCTTCTCTTCTCCAACCCCAACTCTCTCCTCCTGTCGTGCTTGGGAATCAGTCCTGGAAGGGCTTGGAGCTCACAGCATCGCACCATAGAATCATAGAACAACCAGGTTGGAAGAGACCCATCGGATCATCGAGTCCAACCATTCCTATCAAACACTAAAGCAAGTCCCTCAGGACCTCATCTACCTGTGCCTTAAACCCCTCCAGGGAAGGTGAATCAACCACCTCCCTGGGCAGCCTATTCTAATGCCCAATGGGCACTTGGTCACCGTGGAACCTTGAGCCCATCAGTGCTCTTGAGTGCCATGCGTGACGGGTTGCTACCCAGCTAGGCTCCCCCATAGCCTGGGGGCAACCCCCCTTTTTTTTTTTTCAGGAGAGTGACAGCCATTCCCTGCCCTAGATCCCATCTCCATGGCAGCTGGAGGAGAGCAGGGAGCGAGCCCCCCTAGCCCCTCGCCCCCCTCGAGTGCCGGCGCAGGCTGAGCAAACGCATTTTTTTTTAAAAAAAAAAGTTGTTTGTTTAAAGCGTTTGGGGCGGCCGCAGTTTTCTCAGCTGTTCCCCCTGGCCCGGCCGAGGCGGAGAACAGCGCTGGGTTTGTTCGAGCAAAGGGGGTTGGGGGGCACGGGGTAGGAAGGGGGAAGCGCTCCAGTGTTTGTGGAAAGAGGAGGGGTTGGGGGGAAAAGAAAGGTGAGATGGAAAGAAAGGTGAGACGGAAAGCGCCTCCGAAACGTGAGGGCAGCAGGAATCTGCTCGTTTCTTTCGTGGAATCGTTGCAGCTGGAAAAGCCCTTGAGGCTCATCCAGTCCAACCAGCAGCACAACTCCCCCTGTGCCTGCTGAACCACAGACCCAAGCGACACCTCTATGTGGTTTTTTAACCCCTCCAGGGATGGAGACTCAACCCAGGCCTCTGCCAGGGCTTCACCGCTCTCTCAGTGAAGAATTTTTTCCTAATATCTAATGTGAACTTGCCCTGGTGCAACTTGAATCATAGAATCATAGAGCAAGGAGGTTGGAAGAGACCCACCAGCTCATCGAGTCCAACCATTCCCATCAAGCATTAAACCATGTCCCTCAGGACCTCATCTACCCGTTGAGGCTGTTTCCTCTCATCCTGTCGCTTGTCACTCAAGAGCAGAGCCCAGCAGCCACCTCACCACAACCTCCTTTCCAGGAGAGATGAGGTCTCCCCCAGCCTCCTTTTCTCCAGGCTAAACACCCCCAGGTCCCTCAGCCGCCTCTCAGAACCCTCGTTCTCCAGCTCCGTTCCCTTCTCCGAACACGCTCCAGCCCCTCAATATCCTCCTTGGAGTGAGGGGCCCCAAAACCGAGCCCAGGCTTTGAGGTGTCGAGCCAGACGCCCCCCCCCAACTGATCCAAACCATGACGCTTTTGGTTTTCTTGGCCCCCTGGGACGCTGCTGGCTCGCGTTCAGCTCCCGTCGACGGGCACACCCGGCTCCTTTTCCGCTGGGGCAGCTTTCCAGCCGCTCCACCCCAAGTCCTTCTCCCTCCCTGGCTGCAGGTGAACAACAATGGGATCATTTCGTTCCTGAGGGAGGTCTCCCAGTTCACGCCGGTGGCTTTCCCCATCTCCAAGGACCGGCGGGTGGTGGCTGCCTTCTGGGCGGACGTGGATAACCGGCGGGCGGGCGATGTCTACTACCGGGAGAGCACCGAGCAGCCCATCTTGGAAAGAGCCACCAGGGACATCGTGCAGTATTTCCCCGAGTTCCCCGACTTTTCCGCCCGGTGGGTCTTCATCGCCACCTGGTACCGAGTCACCTTCTTCGGGGGCAGCTCCTTTTCACCCGTGAGTAGCCGGGACAGAGCAGATGTTTGGTTTTCGGGCAGATTTTTTTTCTTGAAAGGAGCATCACAGCAAAGCGTTGATGCTCTTGCACGGAGCTGTGGGGCTGAGCCCCAAACCGAACCTTCCTCTTGGAATCACCGAATGATTTCGCTTGGAAAAGACCTCTAAGATCATCAAATCCCACCAGCAATCCAGCCCTGCCCAGTCCACCCCCAGCCCGTGTCCCCACCCATCGCACCTACCCACCTTCTAAGCCCCTCCAGGTCTCCACCACCTCCCCGGGAGCCTCTGCCGGTGCTTGCCAGCCCTTCCAGTCAAGAAATTCCTCCTGATGTCCAACCTGAATCCCCTCTGGCACATCCTGAGGCCATTCCCACTTGTCCTGGGGAGGAGAGACCATCCCCACCTGGCCACAACCTCCTTTCAGGGAGTTGTTGGGAGCGATGAGGACTTTGGAGGGATGGAAACTGCCAGCATCCCGTGGCAGGGCAGGATTTCCTTTCTCCCAGAGGCCCCATGGCCACATTTCCTCTATTTTCCCCATTCTTTTGGGGAGAGGAGCGAGCTCTTCTGCCCTTTGAGGTGCAGCACTGGGGGTTGCAGCACCTTGGAGTTAAAAATAATTAAATCTCTCGCAGAGGACAGCTCAGGCTCATAGAAATACCCCTTTGCTCCTGGCTCTTTTTTTTTTTTTTTTTGCTGTTTTCTTTTCTAGTGGATTTTTTGGCCTCCTCCTGCCCGCTCACCGCTTTCTCCCCCTCCCTTGGCAGGTAAACACTTTCCAGATCGTCCTGATCACGGACGGCAAGCTCTCCTTCACCATCTTCAACTATGAGTCCATCACCTGGACCACGGGTATGCACGCCAGCAGTGGGGGGGACTTTGCCGGGCTCGGTGGCATCGCGGCGCAGGTAAGAAAGTGTACAGCAGGTAAGTGCTGTACTCAGCACTGGTGAGGCCGCTCCTTGAATCCTGGGGTCAGTTGTGGGCCCCTCAGCACAAGGAGGATGTTGAGGCTCTGGAGCGAGTCCAGAGAAGAGCAACGAAGCTGGGGAAGGGGCTGGAGAACAGAACCTATGAGGAGCGGCTGAGAGAGCTGGGGTTGTTTATCCTGGAGAAGAGGAGGCTGAGAGGAGACCTCATTACTCTCTGCAACTCCCTGAGAGGAGGTTGTAGAGAGGAGGGAGCTGGGCTCTTCTCCCAAGGGACAGGGGACAGGACAAGAGGGAATGGCCTCAAGCTCCTCCAGGGGAGATTTAGGCTAGAGATTAGGAGGAAGTTTTTCCCAAAAAGGGTCATTGGGCATTGGAATAGGCTGCCCAGGGAGGTGGTTGATTCACCTTCCCTGAAGGTGTTTAAGGCACAGGTGGATGAGGTCTTGAGGGACTTGGTTTAGTGTTTGATAGGAATGGTTGGACTAGAAGATCCGATGGGTCTCTTCCAACCTGGTTGTTCTATGATTCTATGAAGAAGCAAACTCAACCTCCGTTGGGGCATCCAGGTAGCGCGTCTGCTCTTCGAGCTCACACCTCCTGCTTTGGGGTTTGGTTTGTTTTTTTTTTTTTTTTGTGGAAAGTTCTTTCCTAGCCATGTGTGTGCTCTGGCTCCCATCACCGAGGCCATACAGGGGGCTTTGTGATCCCCAAAACCGCAGCTCTTTGCCTTGGCCGCTGCCTCCTAGTCCCTTTTTCCTTCCTAACCTCAGCCTTTAAGAGAGGCTGCGGCAGCCAGCACAGCTCTCGCTTGTGTTTTTATTTCATCTTTGTGTGCGCTGGTGGGTTTAAGAGGGAAAAAAAAAAAAAAAATGCCAACAGCCGCGCCCGCAAAAAACTCCAGCACCCGCTTGGATGTGGGAATTTACCGGCAGTTGCTCCGTGCCTGGAGCGCTGCCCGGAGCAGGCAGGATGCTGCAGGTGGAGAGGAAGCGGATGGGGTTTTAGATCCCAGGGGAGGAACCAAGCGGCTGCTTTGCCCCGGCATGCCGGCTGCCGGCCTGGCACGCGGACACGACCCAGCGGCGGCCGGTGGCGCGTGGAAGGGGGTGTTGGTTGACGGCCGACTGAACGTGAGCCAGCAGGGGCCCAGGTGGCCAAGAAGGCCAATGGCATCTTGGCTTGGGGCACAACAACCCTGAGCAGCTCCAGACTAGGAGAAGTCTGGCTGGAAACTGCCTATAGGAGAAGGACCTGGGGGGGGTTGGTGACAGCGACTGACCATGAGGCAGCAGTGGCCCAGGTGGCCAAGAAGGCCAATGGCATCTTGGCTTGGATCAGACACAGTGTGACCAGCAGGGCCAGGGAGGTTCTTCTCCCTCTGGACTCGGCACTGGGGAGACTGCTCCTTGAATCCTGGGGTCAGTTGTGGGCCCCTCAGCACAAGAAGGATGTTGAGGCTCTGGAGCGAGTCCAGAGAAGAGCAAGGAAGCTGGGGAAGGGGCTGGAGAAGAAGAGGAGTGTCTGAGAGAGCTGAGGGGGGTTATCCTGGAGAAGAGGAGGCTGAGGGGAGACCTCATTGCTCTCTGCAACTCCCTGAGAGGAGGTTGTGGAGAGGAGGGAGCTGGGCTCTTCTCCCAAGGGACAGGACGAGAGGGAATGGCCTCAAGCTCCACCAGGGGAAGCTCAGGCTGGACATTAGGAAAAATTATTTCACGGAAAGGGTGATTGGTCAGTGTCAGAGGCTGCCCAGGGAGGGGGTTGATTCCCCTTCCCTGGAGGGGTTTAAGGTGTGGGTGGACGAGGTGCTGAGGGACATGGGTTAGTGTTTGATAGGAATGGTTGGACTTGATGATCCGGTGGGTCTCTTCCAACCTGGTGATTCTATGGTTCTATGATTCTATGGTTGGGTGGGAGAGACGCCTCTTCGTGCTCCGGCTGCCTGCCCCGCGCGCTAGTGATGTCTCTGCCCTGTGCCCTTGTCCTCCCAGGCAGGTTTTAACGCCGGTGACGGAAAGCGCTACTTCAACATCCCCGGATCCCGCACCGATGACATCGCTGACGTGGAGATGACGACAAATGTGGGTATCCCCGGGCGCTGGGTGTTCAGAATCGATGATGCCCAGGTGCAAGTGGGGGGCTGCAGCAATACAAGTAAGAGGACAGCAGTTAGGTTTATTTAACTCCCGACCCGACCCCACACCCTTCTCCAGCCCCGTCTTTTCCCTGCCTTCCACCCCCACCTCCGCGGGGTGGAGGAGACGGCTCGAAGGGCTTGGGGAGGGAGGGGCGGCAGCCCTGGGGGGACCAGCCTCAGCACCCAGGGCTGGCGCAGCAAGACTTTGGAGATGGAAAGAGCCTGCGGGGAGCAATGAGGGAGGCCGGGGAGGTGACAGCGCCCAGTCCCTGGGGGATGCACCCATCCCAAAGAGCCAGGAGGCCCTGGGTGAGCCATGCCAAGGGCTGCTGGGTGCCAGGGCTGGGCCACCCTCCCCACCGTGAGGGTCCCGACACGTCCCTCCTGAGCCACTGGCCTCCGTTTCTCATCCCCGCTCTCCCCTGGTTGTGTTTTCCCACCCGTGACTTGCGTGTGTCTCGCGTTCCCGGTCGGGTTCTCTCCCGTCCCCCTTTCCCTCTCCCCTGGGCGATAAGCGAGGGCACATCCGTGTGCCAGCCCGGCTGGCAGGGCTCTCCCCCTCGCGCAGGAGGAGGAAAAGTGTCCCCTGTCCCCGGGGGAGCCCACAAGGGGCTCTCTCTGCTCCTCGGTGAGGCTGGTAGCCCCCATGGGCCCCCCAAAACACCCCGGGGAGTCGTGCGGGTGCGGGGACAGCCCCCGGCGTGGCTGGGGAGGTGGTGGGCGAGCGGTGCCAGGGCAGGGGCTGTGACCATGGGCACCCCTTGTCCCCACAGCCTCCGTCTGCCTGACGCTCCGGCCTTGCTTGAACGGGGGGAAGTGTATCGAGGACTGCATCACCGGGAACCCCTCCTACACCTGCTCCTGCCTGGCCGGCTTCACCGGGAAGAGATGCCACATCGGTGAGTGCCAACCCCGAGCGAATAGTGCTTTGCCGCGGGGAGCAGGTCTTGCTCGTGGCATCACCTCTCCGTGTCTGTCCATGCGGCTGTCCCTGAGCTCCTGCCCCGACCTGGGGCTGTGTTGCAGATGTGGATGAGTGTCTCTCCCAGCCTTGCCTCAACGGAGCCACCTGCTTCAACGGTGCCGGCAACTTCAGCTGCAGGTGCCCCGTGGGCTTCAGAGGCGCCAACTGCGAGACCGGTGAGCGCGGTGGGGCTGGCTTTTTGGAGACTCCCGGCGCGGGGGGCACTGCTGCTCTGGGGGAAGCTTTTTCATAGAATCATAGAACAACCAGGTTGGAAGAGACCCATCGGATCTTCTAGTCCAACCATTCCCATCAAACACTAAACCAAGTCCCTCAAGACCTCATCCACCTGTGCCTTAAACCCCTCCAGGGAAGGTGAATCAACCCCCTCCCTGGGCAGCCTATTCCGATGCCCAATGACCCTTTGTGTGAAGAACTTCCTCCTAATCTCTAGCCTAAATCTCCCCTGGTGGAGCTTGAGGCCATTCCCTCTTGTCCTGTCCCCTGTCCCTTGGGAGAAGAGCCCAGCTCCCTCCTCTCTACAACCTCCCTTCAGGTAGTTGTAGAGAGTAATGAGGTCTCCTCTCAGCCTCTTCTTCTCCAGGATAAACACCCCCAGCTCTCTCAGCCTCTCCTCATAGGGCCTGTTCTCCAGCCCCTTCACCAGCCTCGTTGCTCTTCTCTGGACTCGCTCCAGAGCCTCAACATCCTTCTTGTGCTGAGGGGCCCACAACTGGACACAGGATTCAAGGAGCGGCCTCACCAGTGCTGAGTCCAGAGGGAGAATCACCTCCCTGGCCCTGCTGGTCACACCATTTCTGATCCAAGCCAAGATGCCACTGGCCTTCTTGGCCCCCTGGGCACACTGCTGCCTCATGGTCAGTCGACTGTCAACCAACCCCCCCAGGTCCCTCTCCTCCTGGCAGTTTTCCAGCCAGGTTTCTCCCAGTCTGGAGCTCTGCATAGGGTTGAGCTCTGCATAGGGTTTTTGAGGCCAGGGCTCCCGCGGCAGCTGCTGAGCTGGAGCGGTTTGCCATGGCTGCCTTGGATTTCGGGTTGCTGCCGGCCAAGGAAACGTTGTCCTGGCTGTCAGCCCTTCCTGCCGCTGGCAGCTCCAGCGAGGGCTCGGCTCAGCGCCGCTGCCAGAACCTCTCCCCACCACTGCTCCCTGAGTGAGAAAAGCTTGCACAGGGGATGCTCTGCTCCTGAGTCCTTCAAAGCCAGCGTGGATTTTCCCACTCCCTGGCAGGGAGAACGGTGGCTGGTTTCTCCCACCACTGGCCTCCGCCTGTGGGTGGAAGTGCTGTGCTTAAGAGGAGCGGCTGAGAGAGCTGGGAGGGTTCAGCCTGGAGAAGAGGAGGCTGAGGGGAGACCTCATTGCTCTCTACAACTCCCTGAGAGGAGGTTGTGGAGAGGAAGGAGCTGGGCTCTTCTCCCAAGGGACAGGACGAGAGGGAATGGCCTCAAGCTCCACCTGGGGAAGGTCAGGCTGGACATTAGGAAAAAATTATTTCACAGAAAGGGTCGTTGGGCAGTGGCAGAAACTGCCCAGGGAGGTGGTTGATTCCCCTTCCCTGGAGGTGTTTAAGGGACGGGTGGACGAGGTGCTGAGGGACATGGGTTAGTGTTTGATGGGAATGGTTGGACTCCATGATCCGATGGGTCTTTTCCAACCTGCTGATTCTATGAAAACATCTGGTGAACCTCCACATGGGTGGAGAGGATGGGCATGGAGTTGACTTTTGGAAGAGGGAGGAGATCCCAGAGACTCAGGAGGACGAGGGGGCCGCACTGCCTAAGGAATAGTTTTGGGAAAAGCCCTGACCTGGGGGTGTATTGAAGGCTCCAAGCTTTCTGCCCATCCCTAGCCCCACTGCGAGTGCAGGGGATGCCACGTGTGGGTCCTGCATGTGGGTTGATGCCCCCTCTTCGTTTTTTTTTTTTTCCTGCAGAAGAGTCTCCGTGCGAGAGCAAGGTGTGCCAGAACGGCGGGAGGTGCCAGGCGGTGAACGGGACGGCACAGTGCTCCTGCCAGCCGGGGTACACGGGGACAGACTGCCAGACAGGTGGGTGGCAGGAGCACACGCTGCTGGGAGACCTTCCCACCCTGTTTTCCCCCTGGGCTGGAGCTTTGGGAGGGGAGTGCTTGGCCTTGCCAGCACCGCTGGGATTTTTTTTTTCCTGGTTATCGCTTTCCGTGGGAGGGTGGAGCAAAAAGGCAGTGCCCTGACTGCCTCTCCCACCAACCCTTGCAGAGGTGAATGAGTGTGAGTCCAGCCCGTGCCTCAACGGCGGCCACTGCGTCGACCTGCTCGACAACTACACCTGCGTGTGCCTGGAGCCCTTTGTGGGACAGCGCTGCGAGACAGGTACCTGCTCCTCCTGCCGCCTGCATGGCCCCTCGCCCAGGGCCAAGGCTTTCGTGGAATCATAGAACAACCAGGTTGGAAGAGACCCACCGGATCGTCGAGTCCAACCGTTCCCATCAATCACTAACCCATGTCCCTCAGCACCTCGTCCACCTGTCCCTTAAACCCCTCCAGAGAAGGTGACTCAACCACCTCCCTGGGCAGTTCCAATGACCCTTTCTGTGAAAAATTTTTTCCTAATGTCCATCCTGAGCCTCCCCTGGTGGAGCTTGAGGCCGTTCCCTCTCGTCCTGTCCCTTGGGAGAAGAGGTCATTACTCTCCTCCCTCTATTTGCTCATCGCTCGCTTGCTTTTCCCCCAACCCCCAGATTCATCTTCCTGCGAAGACCAGAGCTGCCGCAACCGGCAGACGTGCAACTACATCCGTCCTGGCCGCTACATCTGTACCTGCTCCCCAGGTTATTACGGCAACAACTGCCAGTATGGTGAGTGGAACCCCCCGCGGTGGAGCTGGGTGGGAAGGGTTGGATGGCTAGAATGGGGCCACTTCAGCCCTCAGCGCTGTGGAAACTAGACATTAGGAGGAAGTTTTTCACAAAAAGGGTCATTGGGCATTGGAACAGGCTGCCCAGGGAGGGGGTTGATTCCCCTTCCCTGGAGGGGTTTAAGGTGTGGGTGGATGAGGTGCTGAGGGACATGGGTTAGTGTTTGATGGGAATGGTTGGACTCGATGATCCGATGGGTCTATTCCAACCTAGCGATAGTGATTCTATCATTACAATTAGTGATTCCATCATTAGAAATTCAGCACTGGTGAGGCCGCTCCTTGAATCCTGGGGTCAGTTGTGGGCCCCTCAGCATAAGAAGGATGTTGAGGCTCTGGAACGAGTCCAGAGAAGAGCCACGAAGCTGGGGAAGGGGATGGAGAACAGGCCTTGTGAGGAGCAGCTGAGAGAGCTGGGGGTGTTTATCCTGGAGAAGAGGAGGCTGAGAGGAGACCTCATTACTCTCTACCACTACCTGAGAGGAGGTTGTGGAGAGGAGGGAGCTGGGCTCTTCTCCCAAGGGACAGGGGACAGGACAAGAGGGAATGGCCTCAAGCTCCACCAGGGGAGATTTAGGCTGGAGATTAGGAGGAAGTTTTTCACGGAAAGGGTCATTGGGCATTGGAATAGGCTGCCCAGGGAGGTGGTTGATTCCCCTTCCCTGGAGGTGTTTAAGGGACGGGTGGACGAGGTCCTGAGGGTCATGGGTTAATGTTTGATAGGAATGGTTGGACTAGATGATCCGATGGGTCTCTTCCAACCTGGTTGTTCTGTGAGTCTATGATTCTATGAAAGCTGTGGTGCTGACGGGTCGGAGCTCCTTCCATCCCATCCTGGGCTGTGCGGCACGAGGCTGGGCTGGCTCCCCCAGGACATGGTGGTGGTTCCGTGCCTGGGGTCTGGGATGGCTCATCCTCACCTTTCTTGGCAGGAGGGCCCCGCGTTGCCGGCGCCTGCCTCTCCCAGCCCTGCCAGAATGCGGGCAGCTGCGTGGAGACAGAGACAGGCTACGTCTGCGAGTGCCCTGAGGGCTACACCGGGCAGGACTGCGGAGACAGTGAGTACCGAGGGGGCTCTCTGGGTGGGGAGTGGGGTCACATCTCTAGGAGAGCCCTCATAGAATCATAGAAAAACCAGGTTGGAAGAGACCCATCGGATCATCGAGTCCAACCATTCCCATCAAACAGTAAATTTAATGTGGAATGCAAGATATTGACTTAACAAAACAGCTCCCTCGGAATTATAAAATTACGCTTTACTAGTTGTAACGATGCTAAGAACTTCTGAGGGCTGTTCACTGCATCCCATGACCTGCGATGAAGGTGGGCAGGATGATGACCTTCTGGAGAAATTTCTCTCTCCTCAACAGCTAGAGGACAATCATGCTCCTAACGTTGGCGCTTCAGTTAGATATAGCATTAGATAATTAAGCATCTAGATAAGTATCTGGATTTTGATATCTGCTTTCACACACGAACTTACTCCCAAGTAACTAACTTTCTTCTCCCAAGTGACAGGGGACAGGACGAGAGGGAATGGCCTCAAACTCCGCCAGGGGAGATTTAGGCTGGAGATTAGGAGGAGGTTTTTCACGCAGAGGGTCATTGGGCATTGGAATAGGCTGCCCAGGGAGGGGGTTGAGTCACCTTCCCAGGAGGTGTTTAAGGGACGGGTGGACGAGGTGTTGAGGGACTTGGTTTAGTGTTTGATAGGAATGGTTGGACTAGAAGATCCGATGGGTCCCTTCCAACCTGGTTGTTCTGTGATTCTGTGATACTCAGCAGTGTCTGGGGGGGTTGGTGGCTGCCACCTCCCTGAGTGTCCCCTTTGGGTGGCATCCAGCGAGGCTGCTGGGCTCTTCTGGAGGGGTCCTGAGGAGCTCCCTCTCTCCTCTGTTGCAGGGCTCTGGGAGGGCTGCGAGTGCCGCAACGGGGGCAGTTGTCTGGAGGGCAACATGACCGTCTGCCAGTGCCCGCCTGGATTTTTCGGTCTCCTCTGTGAGTTTGGTAGGTTGAAGGCTTCTCGCCGGCTCTGTCGGCTTCTTCTCTGGGGCTGCAGGCAGGCAAGGAGACCCATGCCCAAACCTCCCTCTTGTGAGACCCCACCTGGAATCCGGTTCAGGAATCTCCAACATAAGAAGGAGGTGGCATTGTTGGAGCGAGTCCAGCGGAGGCCACGGATGATCTGAGGGTTGGAGCAGCTCTGCTAGGAGAACAGGCTGAGAGTTGGGGTTGTTCAGGCTGGAGAAGAGAAGGCTCTGGGGAGACCTTAGAGCAGCTTCCAGTGCTGAAAGGGGCTCCTGGAAAGCTGGGGAGGGGCTCTTTCCAAGGGCCTGGAGTGATGGGACTAGAAGGAATGGCTTTAAATTGGAAGGGGAAGATTTAAATGAGATATTGGGAAGAAATTCTTCACCGTGAGGGTGGAGAAGCTCCAGCCCAGGTTGCTGAGGGGTCGGTCGTGGCTGCTCTGGAGGTGTCCGAGCCAGCCAGATGCCCTCCTGCCACCAGCTGAGGGAGGCCGGTGCCGGCCGTGTGTTTGCAGAGGTCACCAGCACCCCGTGCAGCATGAACACCCAGTGCCCGGACGGCGGCTACTGCATGGAGTACGGAGGGAGCTACCTCTGCGTCTGCCACACCGACTACGGCGCCAACCACAGTGAGTCTCGGACTTGTGGGCCCCTCACTGCAAGAAGGACGTTGAGGGGCTGGAGCGTGTCCGGAGAAGGGAACGGAGCTGGGGAAGGGGCTGGAGAATGAGGGTTCTGAGAGGATGAGGGAGCTGGGGGTGTTTATCCTGGAGAAGAGGAAGCTGAGGGGAGAGCTCATTGCTCTCTCCAAGACCCTGAGAGGAGGTTGTGGAGAGGAGGGAGCTGGGCTCTTCTCCCAAGGGACACGGGACAGAACGAGAGGGAATGGCCTTAAGTTGCACCAGGGCAGGTTCAGGTTGGACCTCAGGAAGAATTTCTTCATGGAAAGGGTTCTGGGGCCCTGGCAGAGGCTGCGCAGGGAGGTGATGGAGCCCCCATCCCTGGAGGAGCCCTGGGCTCGGTGCTGGTGAGACACCTCAAATCCTGGGATCAGTTCTGGGCCCCTCACTGCAAGAAGGACATTGAGGGGCTGGAGCGTGTCCGGAGAAGGGAACAGAGCTGGGGAAGGGGCTGGAGAATGAGGGTTCTGAGAGGATGAGGGACCTGGTGCTGTTGTTTCATGTGGAGAAGAGGAGGCTGAGGGGAGACCTCATTGCTCTCTCCAACTGCCTGAGAGGAGGTTGTGGAGAGGAGGGAGCTGGGCTCTTCTCCCAAGGGACACGACGAGAGGGAATGGCCTCAAGCTCCACCAGGGGAGGCTCAGGGTGGACATTAGGAAAAAAAATTTCATGGAGAGAGTGATTGGGCAGTGTCAGAGGCTGCCCAGGGAGGGGGGTTGATCGACCTTCCCTGGAGGGGTTTAAGAGATGGGTGGATGAGGTGCTGAGGGATCTGGTTTAGCAGAGGACAAGTATGGTTGGACTCAGCGATCTCGCAAGTTCTTTTCCAACCCAGCGACTCTCTGTGATTCTGCCCTTGGCTTTGCAGCGCTGCCATCCCCCTGCGACTCGGAGCCCTGCCTGAACGGGGGGTCCTGCGAGGTTCACGACGACTCGTACACCTGCGAGTGTCCTCGAGGCTTCCTCGGCAAGCACTGCGAGAAAGGTACCCGGCACGGAGCTCCCTGCCGGCCCCAGGACCTGGCCAGGGCGGGTGGGAGAAGAGCTTCCGACCCTTGTGGGAGATGAGCGGCTGCTTGCTGAGCTGCAGCTGGAAGGAGGCGCAGATCATCCCATCCCATCCCGTCCCCCGGGGTGGAGGAGGGAGGATTACACGGCTCCCTTCTTGGCCCAACAGTCGCAGCAGCTGCTCCGGGTGCTGTGTTTCCTCCACAACACTCTGAGTGTGGGAGTTCTTTCCATCCCGGAGCTTCTGCCCCCCAGGAACAGCCACTGATTAGGAGGAAGTTTTTCACAGAAAGGGTCATTGGGCATTGGAATAGGCTGCCCAGGGAGGGGGTTGATTCCCCTTCCCTGGAGGTGCTTAAGGGACGGGTGGGTGAGGTCTTGAGGGACTTGGTTTAGTGTTTGATGGGAATGGTTGGACTAGAAGATCCGATGGGTCTCTTCCAACTTGGTTGTTCTGTGATTCTATGATTCTATGATCCCATCGGGCACCCTCGGTTGTTGGCGTGTGCCTGCACCGGGGGCTGTTCTGCGGTGTTGCGCTCAACTAGTGAGCACAGTGAGGGGTTTGCTGGCAGGAGGCAGCGGCTCTCAGGGTGCTGACAGCAGCAGGTGACCCCACTCTGGACGCTCTCTCTGCAGCCAAGCCCCGTCTCTGCAGCACGGGGCCCTGTCGCAACGGGGGCACCTGCCGGGAGGCGGATGGCGAGTACCACTGCTCCTGCCCCTACCGCTTCACCGGCAAGCACTGCGAGATCGGTAAGGCCCCCGGACCCTTTCCCGAGAGCAGAGGCGGCAGCCGGCTCGCTGGCCGCTCAGCTCCCACCGCCCTCTGTCCCCAGGTAAGCCCGACCCCTGCGCCTCGGGGCCCTGCCAGAACGGGGGCACCTGCTTCCACTACATCGGCAAGTACAAGTGCGACTGTCCCCTGGGCTACGCGGGCCGGCACTGCGAGATCGGTAGGTGCCACAGTACTGGGGCTGCCTCCTTGAGGTGCTGAGGGACGTGGCTTAATGATTGATGGGAATGGTTGGACTTGATGATCCGGTGGGTCTTGTCCAACCTGGTGACTCTGTGATTCTATGATTCTATGATTCTATGATTCTTTGATTCTGTGATTCTATGATTCTTCTCTCTTGGGCTTCACTTGCTCTCAGGCTGCAGGTGTTGCTTTCCTCATAGAAAAATTTGGGTTGGAAGGGACCTCCAAGCCCATCCAGTGCCAGCCCTGCCCTGGCCAGGGACACCTCCCGCTGGCTCAGGGGCTCCAAGCCCCATCCAACCTGCCCTTGAACACCTCCAGGGATGAGGCAGCCACCCCTGCTCTGGGCAACCTGGGCTTGTGCCTCACCCCTCTCACAAGCAAACATTTCTTTGTAAGATCCCATCTCAATTTCCAAGCCTCACTGCTTGCTTTCAGCCCCTTTCCCTGGAATGTGAGGTGCTTTGACTCCTCCTTGCACCCTCCCGGCAGGCAGGGAATCATAGAATCATAGAACAACCAGGTTGGAAGAGACCCATCGGATCATCGAGTCCAACCATTCCTATCAAACACTAAACCAAGTCCCTCAGCACCTCGTCCACCCGTCCCTTAAACACCTCCAGGGAAGGGGAATCAACCCCCTCCCTGGGCAGCCTATTCCAATGCCCAATGACCCTTTCTCTGAAAAACCTCCTCCTAATCTCCAGCCTAAATCTCCCCTGGTGGAGCTTGAGGCTATTCTCTCTCCTCCTGTCCCCTGTCCCTTGGGAGAAGAGCCCAGCTCCCTCCTCTCCACAACCTCCTTTCAGGTAGTTGTAGAGAGCAATGAGGTCTCCTCTCAGCCTCCTTTTCTCCAGGTTAAACACCCCCAGCTCTCTCAGCCGCTCCTCTTCTTCTCCAGCCCCTTCACCAGCTTCCTTGCTCTTCTCTGGACTCACTCCAGAGCCTCAACATCCTTCTTGTGCTGAGGGGCCCACAACTGACCCCAGGATTCAAGGAGCGGCCTCACCAGTGCCGAGTACAGAGGGAAATGTACAGAGTACAGAGGGAGAGGGGATGGCTCTGGAATTCTGGGCTCCGCCAGCTCCACCACTGTCTCCGTTTGCTCTTCTCTTCTCATAGTGCCTTCCCCCTGCTTCCTGAGCCCCTGCGAGAACGGTGCTACCTGTGAGGACCTCAGTGGGGGCTACGTGTGCACGTGCCCCGTGGGCTTCGTCGGGAAGCACTGCCAGTCTGGTAAGGGCCTTGGGCTGCTGCTGCTGCTGCCATTTGGGGCTTGGGGTGCCTGGGCAGCCCCGCTCACGCCCCATCTCTCCCCAGAGGTCGACTGCGGCGTCCCCAGCGAGGTGAAGCACGCCCGGGCCACCTTCATCTCCACCAAGGTGGGCTCGCTGGCCGAATACCAGTGCGAGCCGGGCTACACCCTCAGCCCACGCAACCACCCCCGCGTGTGCCACGTGCCGGGCGTCTGGAGCGACCCCCCCGAATGCGACGGTGAGCGGCTGAGTCCCGGGTCACCGTCCCAATGGGCTCTACTCTCGGTGACAGGGGACAGGACAAGAGGGAATGGCCTCAAGCTCCGCCAGGGGAGATTTAGGCTGGAGATTAGGAGGAAGTTCTTTACACAGAGGGTCATTGGGCATTGGAATAGGCTGCCCAGGGAGGGGGTTGAGTCACCTTCCCTGGAGGTGTTTAAGGCACAGGTGGATGAGGTCTTGAGGGACTTGGTTTAGTTTTGGTTTAGTGTTTGATAGGAATGGTTGGGCTAGAAGATCCGATGGGTCTCTTCCAACCTGGTTATTCTATGGTTCTATGATTCTATGACTCCAGGACACGTATTCCGGTCCTTCCCGTCCCATGTCTAGAGGCAAAGCCCCCTGGCAACCTTGCCCGCTGCTCACGTCTCTGACTTTGTCTTCCCCGGCAGAGATCGATGAATGTCGGTCCCAGCCCTGCCTGAACGGTGGCCTCTGCAAGGACCGCGTCGCCGAGTTCCTGTGCGTCTGTGAGCCAGGGTACGCTGGTCCCCAGTGCGAGTCAGGTAAGAGATGCTGCCAGGTACACCCCGCGGCTGCCACCAGCAGCTTGACCCCCAAGCCCTGGTGAATGAGCCCCACTGCCAGGAGCTGGGCTGCTAGTGCTTGTGTGCTCAGATCAGTCTGTGGTGACCAGGCTCCTCTCGCAAGCCCCTGGCCAACAGTTTGGGTTGGAAGAGACCTCCAAGCCCATCCAGTCCCACCCCTGACATGAATAGGGACACCTCCCACTGGATCCAGGGGCTCCAAGCCCCATCCAACCTGCCCTCGAACCCCTCAAGGGATGGGGCAGCCACCCCTGCTCTGGGCAGCCTGTTCCAGGGCTTCCCCACCCTCATCATGAAGAATTTCTTCTCCGCGTCTAATCTCAATCTTCCAATCTAAAGCCATTAACCCTCATCCCAGCCCTTGTAAAAAGTCCCTCTTTGAGTTTCTTGTATCCCTCCTTCAGGTGGGAAAGGGGTGGAAGAAGGTGGGACAGTGCCCTGGGTTGGAGGAGGAGGAGGTGCTCTGTAGGTTCCCTGTGGGTCCTCTTGGCTCAGCTGTCCCCAGGTGTCCCCGCAGTCACGGGCAGGAGTGGGACATGGATTCCTGGTGGTCTCCTGGTGGTCTCCGGAGTGGGACTGTTTCTGGCTGATGAGCTTGTGGGTGCCTCTCCGAGCTCCTCACTCTGTGCCCTTGGTCCTGGTGCTGTTCTGAGCCGGTGCCTCTCCTCCCGTGTTCCCCAGATGTCGATGAGTGCCAGTCGGAGCCCTGTAAGAACGGAGGGACCTGCCGGGACCTCCCTGGAGCCTTCGCTTGCCACTGTCCCGAGGGCTTTGTGGGGACCCAGTGTGAGACAGGTAGGGACTCGTCCTCCCTGGGGCAGCAGGAGGCTGGACTGGGGGTGCTGGGATGTGGCCGGGAACAGGGATCTTGGGCACCTTGACCTTAAGCCAGCACCGCTCGCTGCTGCTGGTTTCAAAGGCAGCTCTGAAACTGCTTCGGTTGGCAGGGAGCAAGGAAGGTGGTGGATATAGAATCATAGAACAACCAGGTTGGAAGAGACCCACCGGATCATCGAGTCCAACCATTCCTATCAATCACTAACCCACGTCCCTCAGTGTCTTATCCACCTGTCCCTTAAACCCCTCCAGGGAATGGGACTCAACTCCCTCCCTGGGCAGCCTCTGATGGTGCCCAATGACCTTTTCCATGAAAAATTTTTTCCTAATGTCCAGTCTGAACCTCCCCTGGTGGAGCTTGAGGCCATTCAAGGTGCTGAGGGACATGGTTTAGTGTTTGATAGGAATGGTTGGACTCGATGATCCGATGGGTCTCTCCCAACCTGGTTGTTCTATGATTCTATGATTCCCTCTCGTCCTGTCCCCTGTCCCTTGGGAGAAGAGCCCAACTCCCTCCTCTCCACAACCTCCTCTCAGGCAGTTGCAGAGAGCAATGAGGTCTCCCCTCAGCCTCCTCTTCTCCAGGCTCAGTGCTAGGGTGGGATTTTGGCTGCAGAAGCGCCAGGTTTTGTATCCATCGTGTTCCCTTCGGTAGTCGTTGGCATTGCCAGCGGGAGCCGGGTGCCTGCGTGCCAGGGCCTCCCGCTCAGCGCCGGCCTCCTCTCTCCTCCAGAAGTCAATGCCTGCGAGTCGAGCCCTTGCCGAAACGGTGGGGAGTGCGAGAGCTACGGAGGCTCCTACCTCTGCGTGTGCCCGGAGGGTTTCTTCGGCTACCACTGCGAGACAGGTGAGGTGGGCAGGGCGGCTGGGTGGCTGGGCGCGGGGCGGCCGCTGGGCCGGGCGGCACCGCTCACAGCGCCGGGCTGGGTGCCTGTCCCGCAGCCAGCGACCCGTGCTTCTCCAGCCCCTGCGGGAGCAGAGGCTACTGCCTGGCCAGCAACGGCAGCCACAGCTGCACCTGCAAAGTCAGCTACACAGGCAAGAGCTGCGAAAAAGGTAAAGGCCCTCAAGCAGCGGCGTCAGGACGTGGCGTGGGGGCAGCGGCCACCACGCCTGCGAGGGGCTTGGCGCCGTACGGGACCGGTGGCTCTCCCCGAGGTGGGCAGGGCTGGGGGGCAGCCCGGGCTGTTGTGCTAAAGGTGCTGCCGCGGGCACCGATACCAAGGGGACCGGTTTCCCTGGCCGTGACGGCGACGCCCTCAGGAATCCCTCCGGAGAGGGGAGGCTGAGGCGTCCGACGGAAGCTTCTTAATGCTGGCACCAGCCTCCTCGGGGCTCCTGGCCTCATCTTCTGGCCCAATGTGCCGTGGCAAGCGCTTTGCTGTGTCGCAGGGCCTGGGAGTGCTCGCGGCACCCAGGCTCATCCAGCGGCAGCCGGTGCCCCCACGGCCCGTGCCGCGCGTGCCGAGGAGGGCAGAGAGCAAGAGCCCCGTGCTCCGCCGCCGCCGCCGCCGCTCTGCCTCTCGCTGCTGGGGTCTGTTCTCTAAAGATTCATGGCGTTACCTCTCCCCTTTGCTTTTGCCCACACCCTGAAGAATTGCTGCCACCAACCTCATTAAAGGTGGAAAGGGTGGAGGACACTGGTGTGTTGATTTCTTGGCACCCACCTGAGGACGCAGCCGCCAGGCAACTCATTGACGGCTACGCCGTGACGTACGTATCCCTCGACGGCTCTTACCGCAGGACAGATTTTGTGGACCGAAGTCGTTCTGCCCACCAATTGCGGGCACTAGCCTCCGGCAGAGCCTACAATATTTCTGTCTTTTCAGTCAAACGCAACGTGAACAACAAGAATGATATCAGCAGGCCCGTCATGCTCACCACGCGCACTAGTGAGTAGCGTCCCCGGGAGACGGCGCGGGGCTGGGCTCGGCGCCGCCTCGTCCCGCTCCAGCCCCGGCCTGTGCCGGACCCCGGCAGGTTTGAGCCTAAAATCCAGCGCTCGGCACAGAGAATTGCTTTTCTCTTTGCCGTGAGTGAAAAAGGGGGACTGGAACTGCTGCGCTTCAGCAGGGGACGGGAAGGGAGACAGGCAGGGACCTCCTCTAGGTCGTGTCTGTCAGTGCCGATCGCTCCTCATCACCAAACCCAGGGTTGCGCAGGTCCCTGGTGCCACTTAACTGCGCTGGAGCAGCCCCTGCACCAGTTGGGAAGCGACTCTGGGTGATCTCTAGTGAGGAAATGGCCTCAAGGTGCACCAGGGCAGGTTCAGATTGGACACGAGGAACAGTTTCTTCACGGAAATGGTTCTCGGGCCCTGGCAGAGGCTGCCCAGGAGGTGGTGGAGTCCCCGTCCCTGGAGAGGGTTTCACAGACGGGTGGATGAGGTGCTTCAGGATGGTTTGGCAGTGGACAGGGACGGTTGGACTCGCTTATCTCAAAGGTCTTTTCCAACCAATTGATTTTGTGATTCTGTGTTCTCTGCTTGCAATGAGCCCCATGGGCGAGTTGCTTCCCTGTCCTGCTGAGCTCGGAGTGGGGAAGTGGCTGAGGGGAAAGGGAGCTCAGAGAAGGGGGCAAAGCTACGCCTTGGGGGGCACAGGGAGGCAGAGCAGCTGAGGGAGCTCCCCAGGGCAGGCGGATATAGGAACCCAGTGCAAAATGAGGATGGAGGGGGATGAGGGCTGGAGCACCTCCTGTGAGAGTTGGAGCAGCTCAGCCTGGGGAAGAGGAGGCTGCAGGGAGACCTTAGAGCAGCTTCCAGTGCGGAAAGGGGCTCCGGGAAAGCTGGAGAGAGGGGCTCTGGGTCAGGGGAGGCAGGGAAAGGATGAGGGTGAATGGTTTTGAGCTGAAAGAGGGGAGATTGAGATGAGATCTTGGAGAGAAGTGTTCTCCTCTGAGGGTGAGGAGGCCCTGGAACAGGTTGCCCAGAGCCGGGGTGGCTGCCCCATCCCTGGAGGGGTTCAAGGGCAGGTTGGATGGGGCTTGGAGCCCCTGACCCAGTGGGAGGTGTCCCTGCCCAGGGCAGAGGTGGCACTGGATGGGCTTTAAGGTCCCTTCCAACCCAACCCATTCTATGAGACCTAGACAAGCTGCCCTCTGATGAGAGAAGGATGGTGGTTGGAAAGCGTAGAGGTGCTGACTTCCCCGTCAGGCTGAGAATGAGCGACCCCAGGGGAGGAGAAGGCCGGTGTGGTGCTGGGCACTGCTGGCGTCTGCCCTCGAGCCAGGGCTGGGTGCTGGAGGCACCAAGAAGTGGGCTCAGGCTGGCAGCCTGGGGTGTGCAGTGGATGTGGGGTGAGGCTGGGGCCAGAGCACAGCCCCTCAGAGTGGATGGATGCGCCTCACGCTTGTCCATGAGAGCACGAGTGTGGCAGGGCAGGCACTGAGCTGCTCCTGCTGAAAGGAGGTTGTAGAGAGGAGGGAACTGGGCTCTTCTCCCAAGGGACAGGACGGGAGGGAATGGCCTCAAGCTCCACCAGGGGAGATTTAAGCTGGAGATTAGGAGGAAGTTTTTCACACAGAGGGTCATTGGGCATTGGAATAGGCTGCCCAGGGAGGGGGTTGATTCCCCTTCCCTGGAGGTGTTTAAGGCACAGGTAGATGAGGTCCTGAGGGACATGGTTTGATAGGAATGGTTGGACTCGATGATCCGATGGGTCTCTTCCAACCTGGTTTTTCTACGATTCTATGATTCTGGGGACACCAACCCTGTGGGGCAGGAAAGGACCCTCTTGCGGGGACGTGGGGAAGGGATTGGGGGGGGCGACCCTCAGCGACCGGCGGCTGACCGCAGCCCCCCCCCCCCCTCTCCGCTTGCTCCGGCCAGGACCGCGCCCGGTGGAAGGCTTTGAGATCACGAACGTGACGGCCAGCGCCATCACGGTGCAGTGGGCTCTCCATCGGCTCAAGCACTCCACCGTCAGTAGGGTGCGGGTCTCCATCCGCCAGCTGGCAGGGGACCTGGCAGAGCGCACCGTGGAGCTGAACAGCAGCGTGGCCAAGTACACCTTCCTGTGAGCTGGTGGTGGGGAGGGGGGGGGGACAGGCGGGCGCCCCGGCCGGCTCGCCCTCCCGGCCTGGCCCGCTCACCCCCTCTTCCCACCCCACCTGCCCTTTCTGCAGGGACCTGCAGCCAGGAGAGCGGTACCTCGTCCACGTCACCACGCTGAGCGGCCTGGGGACGGAAGATCATCCCTCGGAGAGCCTGGCCACGGCTCCCTTCCACGTGTGGACGAGTGAGTGGGGTCACCCTCGCCAGCCAGCACCAGGATGGGGCTTGGCAGGGAGGGGAAGGGGCAAAAGAGAGAGCTGGGGGTGTTTATCCTGGAGAAGAGGAGGCTGAGGGGAGACCTCATTGCTCTCCGCAACTCCCTGAGAGGAGGTTGTGGAGAGGAGGGAGCTGGGCTCTTCCCCCAAGGGACAGGGGACAATGGCCTCCAGCTCCACCAGGGGAGGGTCACACTGGATATCAGAAAGAAATTTTTCACAGAAAGGGTCATTGGGCACTGGAACAGGGAAGGGGTTTATTCACCTTCCCTGGAGGGGTTTAAGGTGCAGGTGGATGAGGTGCTGAGGGACATGGGTTAGTGTTTGATAGGAATGGTTGGACTCGATGATCCGATGGGTCTCTTCCAACCTGGTTGTTCTATGATTCTAAGGTGGCACGTGAGGCTGTAGGGGCAGCCAAGCCCTCAATGACACCGGTGCTGACCCCTTTTCTCCCCCACCTCTCCCCTCCCCAGGGCCTCTCCCTCCTCAGAACCTCACCGCCTCCCGAGTGGCCGCCACCTCGGTGTCGGTGGCGTGGGAGCAGCCACCTGCGGGCGCCGTGGAAGGCTACATCATCAACGTCACCACCGCTCAGAGCGTCAAGAGCCGCTACGTGCCCAACGGAAAGCTGGTGGCCTACACGGTGCGGGAGCTGCTCCCGGGGCAGCGGTACCGCCTGTCCGTCACCGCTGTGCAGAACACCGAGCAGGGCCAGGTGCACAGCGAGCCCGTCCACCTCTACGTCACCACGCGTGAGTGCCGGGAAGGGGACACGAGGGAGGCGATGGGGACGCAGGGTTTGGGGAAGGAACCAGCTGATCAACGGCACGACAAGCCCATGGGGATGTGTTGCCCCAAAAGCAGACGAGGGGTCAGGACACGAGGTGATGCCTCCATTAGCAGAGTGTGGGTTGCGGAGTTCCAGCTCGGTGATGCCACACGGGGACAGGTGGTCGCAGCACTGGGGACATAGGTTGCAGCTGCTTCCCAGTCTGCCTCCTGCTAAGCCTTCCTCTTCGTTCTCCAGTGCAGAGGGATGGAGCTCCAGAGAGACGCTGGAGCCAAGCCGGACACCCCCGGATCCTGCGCAACAGGCTGCCTCCGGCTTTCCTGCCCGAGCTCCGCTTGCTAGCAGATCACGACACAGCCGAGGAGCCCTCGCCAGCCCCCAGGTAGCCACAGCCCCAGCAGGGCCCAGCCCAAGCTTCGGGCTGAGCGCAGAACCTTTTCCCAGCTGCACTGGAGTCAAGCCTTGCTCCTGGTGCCTCTTTCAGAGAATCATAGAATCACCAGGTTGGACGAGACCCACTGGATCACTGAGTCCAACCATTCCCATCAATCACTAACCCATGTCCCTCAGCACCTCGGCCACTCACACCTTAAACCCCTCCAGGGAAGGAGACTCAACCACCTCCCTGCATGTTCCACTGCCCAATGACCCTTTCTGTGAATAATTTCTTCCTAATGTCCAGTTTGACTCTCCTCTGGTGCAGCTTGAGGCCATTCCCTCTCGTCCTGTCCCTTGGGAGAAGAGCCCAGCTCCCTCCTCTCCACAACCTCCTCTCAGGGAGTTGCAGAGAGCAATGAGGTCTCCCCTCAGCCTCCTCTTCTCCAGGATAAACCCCCCCAGCTCTCTCAGCCGCTCCTCTTCTTCTCCAGCCCCTTCCCCAGCTTCGTTGCTCTTCTCTGGACTCGCTCCAGAGCCTCAACATCCTTCTTGCGCTGAGGGGCCCACAACTGACCCCAGGAGTCGAGGAGCGGTCTCTTTGCCCACCTGATGGGGTCTTGAGCCAGGCAGGATCCCTGCGGTGCCCTCAGCAGAGCCCCAGGGCTCGCTCTGAGCCTGCTGCCCCCACCAAGCGCTTTTCTGGAGCTGCCTGCAGCCCTAGCGTGCGATCTGGCTGTGCCCAGGGAGCCCTCGCCATGCCCCTCACCCCCATGTGGCTCTCCCGTCACAGGTTCACCGAGCTGGTGGATGGCAGAGGGAGGATCAGCGCCAGGTTCGGCCCCGCGCTGGCCAAACCCATCACTGTGAAGACACGTAAGTGCTCGGCGGCCTCCGTGGCCTTCTCCTGTCACCCAGCGCCAGCTCCTCTGCGTCCCCAGGGATACAAGGGACATCCCTAGAACACCAGGGAGACAGGGGACATCCCCAGGATGCCAGGGATACAGGGGACATCCCCAGGATGCCAGGGAGACAGGGGACATCCCCAGGATGCCAGGGAGACAGGGGACATCCCCAGGGTGCCAGGGATACAGGGGTCATCCCCAGGATGCCAGGGATACAAGGGACATCCCCAGGATGCCAGGGATACAAGGGACATCCCCAGGATGCCAGGGAGACAGGGGACATCCCCAGGACGCCAGGGAGACAGGGGACATCCCCAGGACGCCAGGGAGACAGGGGACATCCCCAGGATGCCAGGGAGACAGGGGACATCCCCAGGATGCCAGGGATACAGGGGACATCCCCAGGATGCCAGGGAGACAGGGGACATCCCCAGGGTGCCAGGGATACAGGGGTCATCCCCAGGATGCCAGGGATACAAGGGACATCCCCAGGATGCCAGGGATACAAGGGACATCCCCAGGACACCAGGGAGACAGGGGACATCCCCAGGACGCCAGGGAGACAGGGGACATCCCCAGGATGCCAGGGATACAGGGGTCATCCCCAGGATGCCAGGGAGACAGGGGACATCCCCAGGATGCCAGGGAGACAGGGGACATCCCCAGGATGCCAGGGATACAAGGGACATCCCCAGGACGCCAGGGATACAGGGACATCTCAAGGACACCAGGGATACAGGGGACATCCCCAGGACGCCAGGGATACAGGGACATCTCAAGGACACCAGGGATACAGGGGACATCCCCAGGATGCCAGGGATACAGGGACATCTCAAGGACACCAGGGATACAGGGGACATCCCCAGGATGCCAGGGATACAGGGACATCTCAAGGACACCAGGGATACAGGGGACATCCCCAGGATGCCAGGGAGACAGGGGACATCTCAAGGTGTCCTCCCAGGGTCAGGAACCCCACACCATGGAGTGGGGAGAGGGGCCCAGCTGCATGTCCCAGCTCTGCTCCTGCCTCCCTCAGCTCCGTGTCCCACAGGAAGGGTGAGAGGGTCACCCTGATTCTAGGAGAGCCCACAGGGAGAAGCTGAGGCCTGAACAGCCCCTGATGCGGGGGTTAAGCTGGACCCTATCGCAGAGGGTTGCCCTTGGGGCTGGCGCTGCCTGGAGGTGACGTTTGCTCCTCTCTCTCGTTGCCCAGAGCCAGAGGCTCCAGTGAAGCTGGAGAACATGGAGGTGTCCAGTCGGGGCAGTTTGGCACTGCAGCTGCGCCAGGGGAAGAGCAAGAGTAAGTCGGGGAGGAGGCGCAGGAGGCCCCCAGCCCAGGGCCTGCAGGCAGAGCGCTCAGCACCATCCAGATGATGAATCCAGGGGCTGGAGCCTTTCTGCTATGGGGACAGGCTGGGAGAGCTGGGCTTGTTCAACCTGGAGAAGAGAAGGCTGTGGGGAGACCTCAGAGCAGCTTCCAGTGCTGAAAGGGGCTCCTGGAAAGCTGGGGAGGGGCTTTTTATAAGAGTCTGGAGTGACAGGACATTGGGTAATGGCTTTAAATTGGAAGGGGGAAGGTTTAGATTCATAGAATCATAGACATTAGGAAGAAAATCTTCACCATGGGCATGGGGAGGCCCTGGCCCAGGTTGCCCAGAGCAGGGGTGGCTGCCCCATCCCTGGAGGGGTTCAAGGGCAGGTTGGATGGGGCTTGGAGCCCCTGAGCCAGCGGGAGGTGTCCCTGCCCATGGCAGGGGTGACACTGGATGGGCTTGGAGGTCAACCAGCCCATTGGATGAGTCTATGATTCTACTGTCTTGGGAGGCACACAGGGAGCTCCTGCAGGCTGCCCCATCCCAGCACCCCAGCTCCTCGCTGTCCCAGGAGCAGCGTGTGTAGGTGGGCATTGCTGCCACGGCTCCAGGCTCTGAGAGCTGTACATGTCTTCTTTCAGGTGAGGAGCAGAACTGCTCCGACAACCCCTGCAGGAACGGAGGCACCTGCACCAGGGACACCGAGTCCTACCGCTGCGCCTGCCGCCCGGGCTTCAAGGGACGGCTCTGCCAGCTGGGTGAGTGCCACATGGTAGCCAAGGGGGCGAACTGCCCCAGCTGCGGGTTCCACACCCCCAAGCACAACCTACGGAATCATAGAATAACCAGGTTGGAAGAGACCCACTGGATCATCGAGTCCAACCATTCCCATCAATCATTAACCCATGTCCCTCAGCACCTCGTCCACCCGTCCCTTAAACCCCTTCAGGGAAGGGGACTCAACCACCTCCCTGGGCAGCCTCTGACACTGCCCAATCACCCTTTCTGGGAAAAGTTTTTTTCCTAATGTCCATCTTGACCCTCCCCTGGTGGAGCTTGAGGCCATTCCCTCTCGTCCTGTCCCTTAGGAGAAGAGCCCAGCTCCCTCCTCTCCACAACCTCCTCTCAGGCAGCTATAGAGAGCAATGAGGTCTCCCCTCAGCCTCCTCTCCTCCAGGATCAACCCCCCCAGCTCTCAGCCGCTCCTCTTCTTCTCCAGCCCCTTCCCCAGCTTCCTTGCTCTTCTCTGGACTCACTCCAGAGCCTCAACATCCTTCTTGTGCTGAGGGGCCAGAACTGACCCCAGGATTTGAGGAGCAGTCTCCCCAGGGCCGAGTCCAGAGGGAGAAGAACCTCCCTGGCCCTGCTGCTCACACCGTTTCTGATCCAAGCCAAGATGCCATTGGCCTTCTTGACCTCCTGGGCTACTGCTGCCTCATGGTCAGTCGCTGTCACCAACCCCCCCAGGTCCTTCTCCTCCAGGCAGTTTCCATCCAGACTTCTCCCAGTCTGGAGCTGCTCAGGGTTGTTGTGCCCCAAGTGCAGGATCCACTATTTGGCCTTGTTGAACCTCATCCCCTTGGACCCTGTCAGCTCCCAGCTCCCACCGTGCTCAGGCTCCGCTGGCGAGGGCTGCGCCAGCAGCGCCGAGATGGTCCCAGCTCTGCTTTTGTCAGCTCGGGCCGATCCACAGCCTGGCAAGCCGAGCTCTTTGCCATGGGGACTGTGAGGCTGGGGTCTTCTCCTGGTGGTCAGCGCTGTAGAGCCAGTAGGAGGGGAAGGCAGCCCCTGGCAGGCAGGCAGGGCCGGAGACGGAGGCTGGTCGATAGCTCCTCTCTCCTGTTCCCCAAGCAGCCTGCAAGAAGGTGCCCCACTCGTGCACGCGGCTGTACTCGGAAACCAAGCCATTCCCCAAGTGGGAAGGAGGCACCTGCCGCTACCTGTGAGTACTGCCTTCCCCATGTGGGAAGGGGGGTTGTGCTCCCCCCCTTCCCCTGGCTGCTCCGAGCTGGGGATTGTCCCCCTGCAGCTCGGCTCCAGGGAAGGGAGAGCAAATGCGAGGCCATCTCAGCCCCCCCCCGGCTGGCAGCTGCCCCCTCCCCAGCGCAGGCCGAGCAGCTCCCGGTGCCCTCGGGGCTGCCCCAGGGCAGGATGAGCCAATAGCCCTGGAGTGTCCTTACCCACTCGAGCGTGCGGGACCCTCAAGCAGCACCAGGTCTGAGCCAGGGGGATCACAGAATCATAGAACAACCAGGTTGGAAGGGACCCATCAGATCTTCTAGTCCAACCATTCCTATCAAACATGCTCTGCTCTGCCTCAGTTTCCCCCCCCCCCCAGCCTTTCTGTGGGCAGTCAGGAATAGCAGGCTCAGCTGAGGTCCCAAAGAAAATCCAAGAGATCCCAAGACTGTCCCCTTACATTCATCAAATCAGCTCTGGCGCCGGTTTTCTCTTCAACGTGTCTTTCTTCTGTGTGTGTGCAGGTACAGGAGGGTCTACAAGGTACACCAGGACATCTGCTACAAGGAGAGCTGCGAGGGAGCCGCTTCCGAGAAGACAACCAGCAGGTAATGGCTCGTGGGAGCAGGCTGAGTGTCCCCAACGCCCTGCGACCCGGGACGAGAGGTCTGGAGGAGGCCACGGAGATGATCCGAGGGCTGGAGCAGCTCTGCCATGAGAGCTGAGAGAGAGCTGGGATTGTTCAGCCTGGAGAAGAGAAGCCTCAAGGGAGACCTTAGAGCAGCTTCCAGCGCTGAAAGGAGCTCCAGGAAAGCTGGGGAGGGGCTCTGGATTAGGGAGGGCAGGGACGGGATGGGGGGAATGGGTTTGAGCTGAAAGAGGGGAGATGGAGATGAGATTTTAGGGAGAAATGTTTTGCTGTGAGGATGTTGAAGGTTGCCCAGGTAGGTAGCAGAGGGGCTGAGTGTGCTCTCCTCCCTTCTCTTGCAGAAAACCAAGCACCAGTCACACACTGAAGAAGCCGTAGAGTGAGTATCTGCTCCAGGTCCTGCTGAGCGCGCGGGGAAAGAGGGAGGCGAGAGCCCAGGCTCGTGGTGCCACCTGCCTCGGTGACGCTGCTTGGACTCAGGCACATGGGGCTGGGGTGGAGAAGCAGGAGGCAATCACAGAATGATAGAATCATAGAATCACCAGGTTGGAAGAGACCTACTGGATCATCGAGTCCAACCATTCCCACCAAACACTAACCCATGTCCCTCAGCACCTCGTCCACCCATCCCTTAAACCCCTCCAGGGAAGGTGACTCAACTCCCTCCCTGGGCAGCCTATTCCAGTGCCCATTGACCTTTTCTGTGAAAATTTTTTTCCTAATGTCCAGCCTGAGCCTCCCCTGGTGGAGCTTGAGGCCATTCCGTCTCGTCCTGTCCCTTGGGAGAAGAGCCCAGCTCCCTCCTCTCCACAACCTCCTCTCAGGGAGTTGCAGAGGGCAATGCTCTGCAGTCCCACAACTAATTTTCCTGCATAGAAAGGGCACCAGCTGCCCAAGGGCTGCGAAGGCTGGAGCCCTGGAGGGTGCCCGTCCCCTCCTCCCAGCCAGAGACGGGCACACCGGGTGGGAAAAGGCAGCAGCGAGGCTTTGAGGGGGGGATTCTGCACACCAGCTCATTCTTCTTTTGCTCCTTCGCAGGGTTCAAAGCAGTAGAAGAAGCTTCAACTTTCCACATCTAAGGGCTTTTGAAACACCTGGAAGATCAAATCTGCTCCGTGGGTTGACCACAGCAGGGGGGAACCTTCCTGCCTGGCATCAGCCTCTCCCTCTCCTCCAGCCCGTTCGGGACATGCAGCCTGCTCGGCTTCGCTCTGGCTTGTGCCCCCTCCAGGGCACAAGCCCCAGCGGCTGCTCCGCACGAGCCGTGGGCTCCCAGCAAAGCTCCAGCCCAGCTCCCTGACAACTGCAGCTGCACCAACCAACCTCTTCTTGGAATCCAAGGTTCTAAATCAGAGAATCAGAGAATAGCCACGTTGGAAGAGACCCACCGGATCATCGAGTCCAACCATTCCCATCAAACACTAACTCATGTCCCTTAACCGTCCCTTAAAACCCCTCCAGGGAAGGTGAATCAACCCCCTCCCTGGGCAGCCTATTCCAATGCCCAATGACCCTTTCCAAGAAAATTTTTTTCCTAATGACCTAAAACGCCCAAATAAAAGAGTTTAATGCACACCAAACCTTTAAGCCACCACCCGAGGCTGTGGCCCACCCTGTGTGAACCAAACAGCCTGCGTCTCCCGCGCGTGGGGGCAGTGAGCGCATCCCCATCTCCTCCGCTCCCGCAGGGGAAACCGAGGCAGCCGCCACTGCCTGCCTTTTAAATTTCCATTCGTTATCGATTTTAACCAAATTTCCCCGCTCCGAAAGCCACCTAGAAAGCCATTTAAAAGCAGGGTGGAGGCGTAGCCGCCGCCGCCCTCGCTCGTCCCCATCGCCTCTGAGCCGACGTGGGCACCGGTCGGGCTCGGGGACGAAAGGGACCGTCACGTGCCACCCCACCCCGAGCCGCTCGCAGCGCTCGCCTCCCCCAGGGCACCCGCCGGTGCCTTCTTCGTGGAGGAGAGCTCGACAAGCGGCGACAGGGCAGGTGGCGGCCAAGCGTAGCGTAGGAAAAAAAAAAAAAGTTCCTAGATTTTTGTGAGTTCATATAGTTAAACATAGATCTGTGTGTTAAGGTACACGCTGTATATGATAAATTAATACATACCAGAGATATATTGTAGTTACGGTATCGAGTGTTATTTCCCCAGCGGCACAGGGCTCCGAGGGGTCGTCCCACGGCCGCGTCCCTGTCCCCTCTGCTCCACCAGGGGAAACTGAGGCAGCTGCTCCTGCCTGGCTGCCTTTTTGCTTTGCTTCGTTATCAAATTCAAGCAAACTTTCCCGCTCGGAAAGCCCCAGAGAGCACCTAGAAAGCGATTTAAACATCGGGTGACGCTTGTCAACGGAGGCGTCGCCACCACACTGGGCACAGGGCACCGTCCGGGCTTGGGGACGACAGCGACGCCACGTTCTGTGCTCTTGCAGCAGAACCAACCCGAGCGTCCTGAGAGCAGCGTTAAGAGTGCTCGGCCCAGCCCGGCGGCTGCCAAGGCACCCGGGAGCGACAGGGATGATGGAAAAACCACATCCAGCTCCTGAAGAATCAGCGTCAGAGATGGAAATGACTCCTTTTCGCTCCAAAGTTGCCCGATCTGGCTCCAGCGGCACGGCCAGCACAGGAGGCCTTGCCTCTCCGGGGCTGGAGAAGCAGCCAGGGTGAGGGGAAGAGCGTGACCAGCTCTTCGAAACCTCCCTCGCCAGCCCCAAGCCCAGCAGCAACACCAGCAGCCTCCCACCTCACCACCAGCACCAGACACGACGCAGCCGGAAGGCTTCGACCTCGCCTGGGAAATAAATCAGTTATTGCGGTTTGATTGTTTGGTTTTTTTTTTTTTTTTTTAAAATAAAAATAAAAACACTTTATGGAAACTGGATATCGTAGAGTCATAGAATCATTGAAGAAGCAGGTTGGAAGAGACTCACCGGATCACTGAGTCCAACCGTTCCCATCAAACACTAACCCATGTCCCTCAGCACCTCATCCACTCATCCCTTAACCCCCTCCAGGGACGGTGACTCAACCCCCTCCCTGGGCAAGGAAGAGGACTGAGGGTTATCGGCGTATTCTGCTGTCTTGGCATTTAATGCTGCTCCTCAGTGGAGCCTGAGAGACACTAAGAGCAGGTCCTGGTGCTGGGGGGAGCACTGGGGTGGGAACTGGGGCACCGTGCGGCCTCACCTCCTCACTCTCGGGCTGTCTGACTCCCTTCGCTGTCCCAGTCCTCATCTTCCTCTGCATCGAGCGCATCCCTGTCCTCTTCTTCCTCCTCCTCCTCTTCCCGAGCCAGCAGCTTCTTGAAGACTTCATACTCCTCCAGGCTGGAGTGGGCCACATTGGCCAGGAAGTCTTTTTCTGAGAGCCGAAGGATGTCCTTCAGTTTGGGGTTATCGGTTTGCGTCTGGCCTTTGTGCGGGGTCTGGAAGAGCCCACGGCGCTCCAGGAAGACGTGCCGGTTCCTGAGCTCGGCAAAGGGCATCTGGAACAGACGAGCCTTCACCATCTCCTTCTGCCGGACACCCATCCTGAAGTAGGCATACTGCAGGGGGAGAATCATAGAACAATCACGTTGGAAGAGACCCACCGGACCATCGAGTCCAACCATTCCCATCAATCACTAACCCATGTCCCTCAGCACCTCCTCCACCCGGCCCTCAAACCCCAACAGGGAAGGGGAATCAACCCCCTCCCTGGGCAGCCTCTGACACTGACCAATCACCCTTTCTGGGAAAAATTTCATCCTGATATCCAGCCTGACCCTCCCCTGGTGGAGCTTGAGGCCATTCCCTCTTGTCCTGTCCCTTGGGAGAAGAGCCCAGCTCCCTCCTCTCCACAACCTCCTCTCAGGGAGTTGCAGAGAGCAATGAGCTCTCCCCTCAGCCTCCTCTTCTCCAAGATAAACACCTCCAGCTCTCTCAGCCACTCCTCTTCTTCTCCAGCCCCTTCCCCAGCTTCGTTGCTCTTCTCTGGACTCGTTCCACAGCCTCAACATCCTTCTTGTGGTGAGGGGCCCACAACTGAACACAGGATTCAAGGAGTGGCCTCCCCAGTGCTGAGTCCAGAGGGAGAAGAACCTCCCTGGTCCTGCTGGTCACACCATGTCTGATCCAAGCCAAGATGCCACTGGCCTTCTTGGCCACCTGGGCCACTGCTGGTTCATGGTCAGTCGCTGTCACCAACCCCCCCAGGTCCTTCTCCTCCAGGCAGTTTCCATCCAGACTTCTCCTAGTCTGGAGCTGCTCAGGGTTGTTGTGCCCCAAGTGCAGGACCCACCATGTGGCCGCGTTAACCCTCATCCCATTGGCCTCAGCCCATGGATCCAGCCTGTTTCAGGCCATGGTGGCACCTCGGTGTGTCCCTCGCACCCCGTGCCTCACCTGGAAGTGGCGCTGGATGCAGTGTGGCTCCTCCAGCAGTGTGTCCGGGCTCGACGCCAGCACCTCCCGCAGCTGCTCGGCCGTCAGCAGGCATTTCTCCCGCAGCACCCGCTCCGATGCCGCCAGCTGCCGTCCCGGCACCGTCAGCAGCTGCGGGCAGCGGCTCAGCGCCCGCTCCAGCCGCCCTGCACAGAGGGGAGGGGGCGAGGGGTCAGGGGGCATGAGGGTTAGTGGATATGGGGGACGGGGAGTGCAAAGGGTTGGGGGCACAGGGTCAGTGGGCACAGGGGACAGAGGACAAGGAGGTGTCAGCAGACATGGGGGATGGGGATCAGGGCGCAAGGGGGTCAGGGGACATGGGGGATGGGGAAGGAGTGGGCATTGGGGAACAGGTGACATGGGGGGGCAGTGAGCACAAGAGACTGGGGTCAGTGGGGACAGGGGATAAGGGGGGTCAGCGGACATAGGGGACAGGGGATAGAGGGGTCAGTGGACATGGGAGGATGGGGAGGCAGTGGGTATGGGGGCACAGGTGACATAGGGGGACAGGGAGCACAAGGGATTGGAGGCACAGGGAGGCAGCAGGTGTGGGGATGGGACAAGGGGGGTCAGGGGACATGGGGGGACAGGGAGCACAAGGGATTGGGGCACAGGGTCAGTGGGCATAGGGGACAGGGGACAAGGAGGGGTCAGTAGACATGGGAGGTGGGGAGGCAGTGGGCATGGGGGGACATGTGACATGTGGGGACAGTGAGCACAAGAGACTGGGGTCACTGGGAGGCAGTGGGCAGGGGGTCAGTGGGGACAGGGGACAAGGGGGGGTCAGCGGACATAGGGGAGAGGGGACATAGGGGTCAGGGGACATGGGGGGATGGGGAGGCAGTGGGTATGGGGGCATAGGGGACATGGGGAGACAGTGAGCACAAGGGATGGGGGCACAGGGGGTGTGAGCGCTGCCCCCCGCCCCGGTGCCCCCCTCCGCACCTCCGTGCAGCCCCAGGCGGCGCAGCTCGGCCGCCCGTTGTCGCAGCCGCCCCGCCGGGTCCCGCAGCAGCTCGGGGCTCCGCTCCAGCAGCCGCAGAGCGGCCGCGGGGCTCAGCCCCAGCAGCAGCAGCTCGGCCGCCGCCTCCCGCCGCCGCGGCGAGTCCCGCCGGGGCTGCAGCTCCCGCAGCCGCCGCGCCTGCTCCTCGCTGAAGCCCAAGGCCTGCAGCGCCGCCGCCTCCGAGCAGCGCCGGACACAGCCCGCGGCGCAGCCCGAGGCCCGCACCCCGACCCCGAGCACCAGCGCCGCCATCACCGCCGGGGGGCGGAGCCAACTCGAGGGGCGGGTCCAATGAGAGACGGAGTTCAAGGAGAGGGGGCGGGCCAACTCGAGGGGCGGGGCCAATGAGAGGGTGAGTTCAAGGAGAGGGGCGGGGCCAATGAGAGGCGCGAATTCAACGAGGGGGCGTAGTCACATCCACCCGAGGGGCGTCCAATGAGAGACGGAGCTCAAGGAGAGGGGGCGTGGTCATCGAGAGGCGCGAATTCTACGAGGGGGGCGTGGCCAATAGGCGCGTCACCGCGCGGGGTAAGCCAGTGGGGGCGTGGCCAACGGGAGGGGGGCGGGGTTATGAGTTTCCTCTAAAATTATTATTACGGCTCAGACTAACTGAATCACAGAGTCACAGAACAGCCAGGTTGGAAGGGACCCATCGGATCTTCTAGTCCAACCCTTCCTATCAAACGCTAAACCAAGTCCCTCAAGACCTCATTGACTTCAGTTACACAGCCTACATGCACAAAAAAGACTTTACAATGAAAAGCTGCTTCCAATTGAGAGAGAGGGTGCTCCCACGCCTGCTGCCTCCCAGTTCCTCCAATCCCTTGTGCTCACTGTCCCCCTCGTTGTCCCCTGTCCCCCATGCCTGCTGACCCCTGTGCCCTACTTCTTTGTGCTCCCTGACCCCCCTTGTCCCTGTCCCCCTGTGCCCACTGACCCTCTGTGCCCCCAATCCCTTGTGCTCCCTGTCCTCCCATGTCCCCGTCCCCCTGTGCCTGCTGACCCCGTGCCCACTGCCTCCCTGTGCCCCCAATGCCTTGTGCTCACAGAACCCCACATTCCCTGACACCTTTTGTCCCCTGTCCCCCATCCGCTCATGTCCCCTGACCACCTTGTCCTGTCCCCTGTCCCTACTGCCTCACAGTGCCCCAGTGCCTTGTACTCCCTGTCCCTCCATGTCTCTCAAGTAATTAACAGCCACTGTGTTCGTTAGAGTCATGTAGCAGCCTTCCTGGGGAGCAGACCTCCCAACGCGTTTAAAACTCTGACAGAAGCAGGTTTTCCTGGGATAAGTGCTTCCTATGAACCAAAATATCTTGCCAAATTAGGTTGGATGGGGGCATTGTTTTGGAAGAAAATTAGAAAAATATCCAGTGATGTCATCCCCATTTTAACTTTTGGGAAGAAACCACGTTAAGTTACATAAATCCAAATGAGCAAAAAGAAACTAAAACAAGACCCTTCACCTAGAAGCTCAGTCCAGACATGAGCATTGGACTCGATGAGCCAGTGGGTCTCGTCCAACCTGGTTATTCTATGATTCTATGACTCGAGTCCAATAATGTTTGTTCCCATCAAATACTAACCCATGTCCCTCAGCACCTCATCCACTCGTCCCTTAAACCCCTCCAGGAAAGGTGACTCAACCCCCTCCTTTGTCTCACCAAAACCAAGGAGACTCGTCCTGGATCCAGAGAGGATTCTGATCAAATCAGAGGAATCTCCTCCATCCTGCAGTTCCGTGTCTCCTTTTGCAGCTTCTCTCTGTGCACACAAACTCCAAACCACAGGCAGAGGGCGGACAAGATATTTATTCGTTCAGAAAGAGGGAAACTCTGTGTAAAAAGCTTATAAAAACAGCCAATAAAAATATATTCTGAGTTATGAACAATTTAAATAAAACATTAAACCCTTTGCCTTACACATGTCCTGTATAAGAGCAATTATAAATGCTCATTAGCAAAATTTTCTAGCCCAGGGCTGCGCTGCCTCCTGCTCCAGCCAACGTGTGTTACTACAAGAGAGAAGCGTTTCCACTGAATTCCTGTGGTTCCTGAGGGAGATTTCGTGGCCTGTGGTGCAGGAGAAATCACTCCGCAGGGTGGGAGTTGGGCTGGGAGGGCAGCGATGGCTCAGGGCTGAGCCCAGGCACTCCACAGCCGCTGCTTCTTCCCAGGCTTGCAGGAGGGAGCGTTCAAGCTCGGCTCCTTCAAGGAGCTGGGAACCCGTCTCCGTGCGCGCGCGCACCAGAATTGTTTCTGAATCTGCTGCTTTCTAGGGAGAGAAAGTGAGGGTGAAGCACGGGTGCTGCTGGACAACAGAAGCCTCTTCAAACGCAGCACGTTGGGAAACAGCAGGTGACCTTCCCATCAGAAGGCTCTTGCTAACCACAGCTCAGCCTTCCCTCAGAAATCTGCAAAGGGATCTGAACAGGCTGGATCCATGGGATGAGACCAATGGGATGAGGTTTAACATGGTCCTGCACTTGGGGCACAACAACCCTGAGCAGCTCCAGACTAGGAGAAGTCTGGATGGAAACTGCCTGGAGGAGAAGGACCTGGGGGGGCTGGTGACAGCGACTGACCATGAAGCAGCAGTGTGCCCAGGTGGCCAAGAAGGCCAGTGGCATCTTGGCTTGGATCAGACATGGTGTGACCAGCAGGGCCAGGGAGGTTCTTCTCCCTCTGGACTCAGCACTGGTGAGACTGCTCCTTGAATCCTGGGGTCAGTTGTGGGCCCCTCAGCACAAGGAGGATGTTGAGGCTCTGGAGCGAGTCCAGAGAAGAGCCACGAAGCTGGGGAAGGGGCTGGAGAAGAAGAGGAGCGTCTGAGAGAGCTGGGGGTGTTTATCCTGGAGAAGAGGAGGCTGAGGGGAGACCTCATTGCTCTCTGCAACTCCCTGAGAGGAGGTTGTGGAGAGGAGGAAGTTGGGCTCTTCTCCCAAGGGACAGGGAACAGGATGAGAGGGAATGGCCTCAAGCTCCACCAGGGAAGATTTAGGCTGGACATTAGGAAAAAAATTTTCCCAGAAGGGGTCATTGGTCCCTGGCAGAGGCTGTTCAGGGAGGGGGTTGACTGACCTTCCCTGCAAGGGCTTAAGGGCTGGGTGGAGGAGGTGCTGAGGGACATGGGTTAGTGATTGATGGGAATGGTTGGACTCGATGATCCAGTGGGTCTCTTCCAACCTGCTGATTCTATGATTCTAAATCATTCCCGTGGGCCCTAGGTGTAGGGAACGCCCTCTGAACGCCATCTCACCTGTCTCAGCAGAGAGATACACCTCCTCCCAGGTGTAATCAGCCAGGTGAACAGGCTGCTGCAGCCAGCGATCCTCCACCAGCATCACCAGAGTCATGCGCTGCTCTGGAACAGGATGCAAGAGCCCGGAAAGCAGATCCATGAGATCTGGGGAGAGACAGCAGGGAGAGGAACAGCTCAGGCAGAATGAGGCATGCCAGGAATGCAAGGTATGGTTTATAGACAAAGAATACAGATTTTAATGACAAATCCTCCCTGTTAATCTCCTGAGCAGCACTGCTGTAACACAGCCTTAGTCCCACATGCTCAGCTCTGGGAATGACCTGAGATTTCACAGTTGTGAAAAACAGAGCTGAGAGCAGAGCTAGGCTACTGAGGAGGACAGAAGGTGAAAGAAAATAAATAGAATAACATAAAATAATCTTCATCTCTGTTTAAGAGAAATAGGAATGGTTTGATAGGAATGGTTGGACTTGATGATCCGGTGGGTCTCTTCCAACCTGGTTGTTCTATGATTCTATGAAAAGCCACAGAAGCAACCCTGACTCCCCTTTTCCAAGCCCAGGCTTCTCTTAGAGTCATCTCACGTTTGATGTGCGGTTAAGGATGCACTCAGGGTTCAGAATTTACAACCACAGTGCTCCTACAGATCCCAGAGAACTCGTGGATGAAGATTTCTTTAGCCTAACACAAAATTAGTTTTCTATACCTCTTTTTTCAGCAGGAGGCCAAACCATTATAAAATGGTAAGTCAATATATTATCACCTATTACTGATTTTAAAGTTAACTGGGGAAATAAATGCTGCTCATACTTTTCCAAGACATCTGTTCTTTCGGAAAAAGAAACAGGAAAAATTTACCTTGGGACACAGGCCAAGGAGGGTTCAGGACGGCTGCCACGGCCTCCTCCAGCTCGCAGAAGGGGTTCTCCCCAAACACGAGGGTATAGAGTGTGACGCCAAGTGACCACATCTCCAGCTCAGGGCCACGGTACCTATGCAGAAAGAAACGTGCGTAAACGCAGGTTGCAAACGTGTAATCATAGAATCATCAGGTTGGAAGAGACCCACCGGATCATCGAGTCCAACCGTTCCTATCAAATCACATGATAAAGAAAGAGAAGACTACAGAGAAGAGTACAAAGGCATCAGAGAAACCTTATTTCCAACCAGTTTCGCTTGATGAGTACATGACACACACGTAGGTTTCCACACACATAAGCTGGAGAAAAGAGAGCGTCAGCCTCCTCCACTACAAGCCAAAACTGTCAAGTAAACATTGAAAGGGAAGAGCAGGCAGGTTTTTTTTATGCAGTGGGAATTAAAGTTACTTTTCAGGGAGTGACATACGGTTTACCAGACAGGACTTCTGGGGAGCAGTACTCGATCGTGCCGCAGAAGGTGTAAAACAATTTGCCAGGTTCCAGGTAGGCAGCGGAACCAAAGTCCACTAATTTAATGGTGAAATCTTCAGCGATGACAATGTTCTCATCCTTGATGTCTCGGTGAAGGATGTTTCTACAGTGGAGATAGCCGACAGCCGATACAAGCTGAAAAAGGAAGAAAGAAATAGATGTTAATATGCAGAAGTGTCCTTCTTAGAAGGATGTTGGGGCAGTGGAGCGAGTCCAGAGAAAAGCAATGAAGCTGAGGAAGGGGCTGGAGAAGAAGAGGAGCAGGCTGAGAGAGCTGGGGGGGTTTATCCTGGAGAAGAAGAGGCTGAGGGGAGACCTCATTGCTCTCTGCAACTCCCTGAGAAGAGAGGAGGTTGTGGAGAGGAGGGAGCTGGGCTCTTCTCCCAAGGGACAGGACGAGAGGGAATGGCCTCAAGCTCCACCAGGGGAGGCTCAGGATGGACATTAGGAAAAAATTCTTCCCAGAAAGGGTCACTGGGCAGTGTCAGAGGCTGCTCAAGTAGGGTGTTGAGTCCCCTTCCCTGGAGGGGTTTAAGGTGTGGGTGGACGAGGTTCTGAGGGACATGGGTTAGTGTTTGATGGGAATGGTTGGACTCAATGATCCGGTGGGTCTCTTCCAACCTGGTGATTCTATGACTCTGGATAGTCTATGTGGCATCACAGATTTCCAACCACACTTTGACACTATTAAACAAGATATAGATCCTAATTCTGGGACCTAGAAACGAGCTCAGGCCTGCCTGTCAGCGTCGCTGCAGCGGGTGTTAGAATGCTCTTGCGAAAGAGACTCCCAAAAGCCTCTGCTTGCTTTCCTCTCAACAACCGTGGAGGGAGAAGGCATGTTATAGTCACGACGTGCTTGTTTTTGTGGTTAGAAGCATCAGAGCTCACTGTTATAATCTGCAGGTGATGCTATTTTCATCCTAGCTTCATTTGGAGGGTCCTTTGATGTCTCCAGAAGGCTGTTACTGTGCACTGCAGGGTGATGAAGCATTTAGGAGTGGAGTTTGGCATAAATCATACAGCCAACTCCTAAATCCTGCTCTTCCTCCTGCATGATTCGTGCCAGAGTGTCATAATTAAGAATAGCATCAGTAATATATCACCTTGGAGACCATCGTGATCCCTACCACAATACACCTGAGCAAGAAAAGCAGGAGGCTGAGGGAGAAAAGTTTCAAGTGATAATAAAAGGCTCCCCTGCAGAGAAATTCTGCATGGGGGTGAAGGAACAAAGCATCCTTCATGACAGCAACTGACCAAGAGCCAGCAGTGGCCCAGGTGGCCAAGAAGGCCAATGGCATCTTGGTTTGGATCAGAAACAGTGTGACCAGCAGGGCCAGGGAGGTTCTTCTCCCTCTGGATTCGGCACTGGTGAGGCTGCTCCTCAAATCCTGTGTTCAGTTGTGGGCCCCTCAGCACAAGAAGGATGTTGAGGCTCTGGAGCGAGTCCAGAGAAGAGCAACAAAGCTGGGGAAGGGGCTGGAGAAGAAGAGGAGTAGCTGAAAGAGCTGGGGGTGTTTATCCTGGAGAAGAGAAGGCTGAGGGGAGACCTCATTGCTCTCTGCAACTCCCTGAGAGGAGGCTGTGGAGAGGAGGGAACTGGGCTCTTCTCCCAAGGGACAGGTGACAGGACTAGAGGGAATGGCCTCAAACTCCACCAGGGGAAGTTCAAGCTGGACTTTAGGAAAAAATCTTTTCCCAGAAAGGGTGATTGGGCAGTGTCAGAGGCTGCCCAGGGAGGGGGTTGAGTCACCTTCCCTGGAGGGGTTTAAGGGATGGGTGGACAAGGTGCTGAGGGACATGGGTTAGTGATTGATGGGAACGGTTGGACTCGATGATCCAGTGGGTCTCTTCCAACCTGGCGATTCTATGATTCTACCAGGATAAGTTATCACAGGCAGGAGTCATTTTGCACTGTGCCACATTAAATTCAAAGATAAAGTCTTGATTTGAAGGAATTTCCCTTAAAAAGTGGAAAACCCTTTATTCCAGTAATCAGTTTAAACTAAGCATTGATCCAAGTGGCTCTGCATGTGGCAACTGGACGTTCCCAGTCTCACCTGTCTGAATATATAGCTGGCTAATGGCTCATCCAAGTTGGGCTGCTTGTCAATGAACGTAAAGAGATCCAGACCAGATCCGTGCTTCTCCATCACCAGCTGGAAGAACTGCTCATTTTCAAATACATCCAGTACCTATAAAGAACAGACTTTTTAATCACATGCTTCGTCCTCACACTACCTTTTATTTTTAAATATCTTTAAGGTCCTTACAACTCAACCCATTCCCTGATTCTGTAAGTATCCATTGATGAACTAGTACATGTCCAGAGGTGACATCACACTTCCAAGATACACATCCTATCACCTTGAAATAATGTACAAGCTCTTTTTTTCTGTTTAAGCCACCCCTCCAGACTCGATGATCTGGTGGGTCTCTTCCAACCTGGTGATTTTATGATTCTATGATTGTCTGAGGTCAAAGTGTTGAAGCAAGTAACAAACCTGACCAAAGAAGGCAGGAGAGGTAGGTTTCTGTCTCTCCTGAAAGGCTAAACTTAATAGCCATGTTCAGCTATTCATATTCAGGCCATGTTCTCCCTCCTGAAGAGGGACATGAGGGATTCAAAACCTGATGCAGTTCAAGCTGCTTTCCCACTGTGTTCACTGTACCTTAATGATATTGGGGTGCTGCAGCTTCGACAGGATTGCGATCTCTTGAGTGACTCTCCCCAGACCAGGATCATCCACCCAGCAGTCCTCAAGCACCCTCTCCTTCCAGATGAACTTGACGACAACCTACACAGACAAGAGCAGTCGGCGTCACCTGCAGAAGTGTGATTTTTAGGTGGTTGGTAAGTTAGCGTCCAGGAAAACTCTTAGTGAGTCACACTAGGACAGACGCAAGCCAATGTGCATTGCTTACAGTATCATTAAACATATATAAACTCATTTAGTCCTAGAAGCTAAGTGGATTATACTCCTTCTCTTTTAATCGATGCTCTGAATTCCAAAGGCATTGAGAGGCCAGCTCTCTTATCAACCCAGACACAGCAGCAGTGAATTCTGGCCTAGGGAAAGGAGAATGTGTTAGTGTTTGATGGGAATGGTTGGACTCGATGATCCCAGTGGGTCTCTTCCAACCTGGTTATTCTCTGATTCTATGACTCTATTCACACAGAGGAATACCAGAGCTTGCCTCTCAGCATCCAAACACTCTTGCTGATAAAAAGGAGTGTCCCATAACCTCAACAGACCTGATCTGTGTTCTTTTTAGTAACAAAAGCCTAAAACTTGTGATTCTGTTAAGCTTAACGTGTACTTCTTAACTTCACCTTCCCTGGAGGGGTTAAAGGCACAGGTGGACAAGGTGCTGAGGGACATGGGTTAGTGTTTGATAGGAATGGTTAGACTGAGTGATCCGGTGGGTCTCTTCCAACCTGGTTGTTCTATGATTCTTTCAAGAGGTTAAATCAGCCACATGGTCAGTCTTGTTCTGTGCTGCTGTCTAAGGTAACAGTTCATATACCACATCAGTTTGGATGTTTGACTGTTCTATTTCATGAGGTGAGTGATTCCAGATCTTTGTTTAAAAAGGAAAACTACCCAACAGCAGCTTTTAATAGCGTAGTGTCGGCAGAATACAGACTCTAACCTTTCAGCTTTCATCCTAAACAACGAGATCTAAAAGAAATATTTAACCTCCTGGTGATCTTTCTTGCCCCTGGCAGTCCAGACGAAGCCAAAAGATCCTTTGCCAATAAGGCTGAGAGTGCTGTAATTGTTTGCATATTCTCCCTCGCATGCCCTTAATCCTTCAAGCTCCTCAGCTCTTCGGGAAGTCTCAAAAAGCGAAGTTGATCCGATGGCCTAGTACAGATAAAAAGAGACAGCAAGAAAGAAATGAGCCAGGCACAGAATCATGTTTATAAAATGAAGCAAATACTGAAAAGAAAGGATGAATCTGCAAAACAGTTAAAGGAGTGATCCTTGGCTCTGATAGAACTGTACAGTGATGTAACCATCACCATAAAAAACAAGTTACGCCAAGAGCTGCCTCTCAGCAGCTACAAATGCAGAGAAGCTCAGCTTAAATTCAGAGAAAAGTGAAGTATTGTGTCATTGAATCCAGTGCGATTACACTGATGTGATAATTAACCTCACCACACCGGAGCAAACCTTCATTGTAGGTGTATTTAAACAAAGAACACACTTAAAATGAGAAGCTTTCATCTCAGGCTACCAGAAATGTTACAAACCAGCAATTTATCCTTTTTACAGCAAAGGAACATATCTTTTCGTGTGTTTCTGCTGATGAAAAACCAGCAATATCTGCTCCCCACCTCCTGACGTTCTTATAATTTAAAAAACTTTTCAGCTTCACAGTCCAACGAGGACAGAAATGTTTACTGATATCTAGGGGTAGGATTTCTTACTTCTTCGAGGCTTTGTACAGAAAGATCTGCAATAGACTGGGCAGAGCTGGCCAGGCTGGAGCGCAAGAGCTGGGCCTTCGCTACGGCTTCTCGCTGGCTCTGCAGGTCTTTCACCACCCAGACACAGAAAAGCACAGCAGAGTCCTGCAGCTCCACACGTTTCACCTCGAAGAGGACGCCTGGAGAAAAAAGCGAGGAAGTTCAAGCAGGAGAACGAAACTGCAGCTTTGAAGTGTCCAACTGTGATTATTGATTTCACGTTGTTATTGTAAATTACATAAAAAAGTGAATGTTATACCACAAGCCACAGAATCCAGCTGAAGGAGTGAACAAACCACATTCTATTACACAATCAATACGATTTATATTTTCTGTTCAGAAAGAGTTGAGAGGTTTACTTTTTTTTAAGCATATAGAATCACAGAATCATAGATTTCTGAGTATTCTTAGAATTAATTGTACTTTAAGCGTATTTTTGAGTATTAATAGAAGGGTTTGGATTGGAAGGAACATGGATATGATCCAGCCCAACACCCCTGCAGAGCAGGGACATCTTCAACACAATCAGGTTGTTCGGTCTGGATTAATTTCTTAGTAACTCTATTTTATGCCACCTGCTTTTCCAATTCCCTCTGACTCGACTCGATTACCACTTTTTCTTCTAGATACCAGAGTTTCTTCCTTTCTCTCCCCTGTGAGCTTCTCGCCAGAAGTGTCTGCCTTCTGCTGAATGAGGATGAAAAAGGACATCACAATAAAGAATTTGAGGAAGTGGAGAAACAGGTTTAACTTACTTAATTGTGAACCATCTCTGTGACAGCAATTCCCAGAATAAGTCCCCTCCAGAATCTCCGAGGCCAAGGGAGCTGCTGGGTCCAGCCTTCCTCCTTGTTTCACTGGAGTTGATGTTATTTTTATCTCCAGATTTTGCTGCCCATGCCACTGACAGTCTTCCCCAGGACTACCTTTGCTTTCCAGTGGGTTTCCATTGATGTTGTCCCCCAGAGTCCCTAAGAGAGCTTTGGGCTTCTCCAGAAATGCTTTGGAGGGTTCTCCGGAGTTTTCTAAATGCGTCTGGGAGGCGAGGGACCCAGAACCATCTCCTGCGGCAGCATCATTCCACATCTGCTTTCCACGGCCAGTTGGAAAGTCACTGTTTTTCTGAGGTAGCGTGTTGTCTGCAGCTGAATCCTCGGAGGTGGATGCTCCCACAAGAGCCACAGCGACATCCACACGATTGCCTGAGCTCCCCTTGACGCTGCTATTCAGCCCCAGTGCCTCAACACCAGAGCAAATACCATTCAGTCCAGTGTTTGATTCTCCAGCATCGTCATAGGCCGTGGCAATCCCTGGTGCAGAAGGAGCACAACCCACTTGATCTCCTGAGCAAACAGGATGGTTAGTATGTCTGAAGAAGGATGGAGCATCGTTTTGCAGGCAGTTTTCAACAACAGTGTGCTGAAAGCTGGAATGTTTTATATCATACATCAAGTTTTTTGACAACTGCCCTGTAACCACGTGGCTTTTCAAGTCTTGTCTGCAATCCGGGGTTGCCCCAGACGGCGACTCGTCCATCGTGGGTGTTCCAGGTGAGTTACAAGGAATGTCAGAGGGTGGCTGAATTGGGCCACAGGGCGCGGAAACTAAATCGCCTTCTAGCCTGGAACAAACAGGCTGCCCGGCAACACCTCCTGAAGAAGCTTGTCCCCAGGCATCGGGAGAGTGCTGATGCTTTGGTGTTTCATACAGCAACCTACAGAACTGCTGGCAATCGACTTCCTCGAGGTCTTGATGATGACCTTGGAATTGGTTAGGCGAGATACCAGCCTCACTGGCATTTGGAGTCTCCGATGCAGCAGATACCGCACTGGCACTGCTGCTTTCTGCAGCCTCTGCGTTCTGACCTAAATCAACCCGCTCGGAATCAGGTGACGTCGGAGAGTGCTTTGCAGAGAGCATCTCTTGCGCAGCATCTGATCCTGCAGTCTCCTCTGTTCCATGTGGTTCTGCTGCTCTGATTCTGTCAAGCCAGGCGTCGGGGTGAGGCTCTCCAGGGTGGGCTGACAGCCCCGCAGTACCAACGCTGCCTTTGCTGCAAGGATTCAAAGTTATTAGTGATGTCATGATGACAAAAGAAATGAGACGACCGTCCTGCTCTACGCTACCCACTCTCCCATTACTATAATCACTATTTAAAAGTAAAGCGATCTGTATGGGTTTTAAGTTTAAAAGAAAAAGGCAGGAAGCTGTTGCACACATCAAAAATCATAGAGTCATAGAACAACCAGGTTAGAAGAGACCCACCGGATCATCGAGTCCAACCATTCCTATCAAACACTAACCCATGTCCCGCAGCACCTCGTCCACCCATCCCTTAAACACCTCCAGGGAAGGTGACTCAACCCCCTCCCTGGGCAGCATCTGACACTGACCAATGATCCTTTCTGTGAAAATATTTTTCCTTATGTCCAGCCTGACCCTCCCCTGGTGGAGCTTGAGGCCATTCCCTCTCATTCTGTCCCTTGGGAGAAGAGGGATACACAGTCTGTTAAAGGCTTTACCTCTTAGAGGGTGTAGATGCCACTGCAGGAGGTACGGGAGTATAAAATAAACTGCTTCCATTCTTTTGATTAGTCTCATCGTGCATTAATTTGTCATCTTTGTGTCTTCCTTCACATCTCTGCTCTTCATCTCTTGACAGAGGGCTTGCTAAAGGCTCGGCCAAGAAGCTGCAGTCTGTAGGAAACAAGAAACAAAACCAAATCATGGAATCATGGAATGGTTTGGGTTGGAAGAGACCTCAAAGCCCATCCAGCTCCAACCCCTGACATTGGCAGGGACACCTCCCACTGGATCAGAGGCTCCAAGCCCCATCCAGCCTGGCCTTGAACCCCTCCAGGGATGGGGCAGTCACCCCTGCTCTGGGCAACCTGGGCCAGAGCCTCCCTGCCCTCATTGGGAAGAATTAAGGTCTCCCTGCCACCTCTTTTCTCCAGCCTACACAGCCCCGAGTCCCTCAGCCACTCCCACAAAGCCTTGTTCCCCAGCCCTGTTCCCTTCTCTGGACACGCTCCAGCCCCTCAATGTCCTTGCAGTGAAGGGTCCAAAACTAAACCCAGGATTCGAGGTGTGGCCTCCCCAGCACCAAGTACAACATCGGGTGAACAATCCAATTTAAAAACTGCATGAAGTACGTGGCTTTTAGAAAGCATGTTCCTACATTCACAGGCCCATTTGTCGTCTCCGTTCGTTTTACCTTTGTTCTGGCAGCCAGAACCAGCTGTAGGGCACGCAGTAGGAGCCTCAAAGACGCACTCGCTCTCTGTCCCCAAGGAGTTGTCGACAGGAGGTAATGGCAATGAACAGTCACTGCTTCTCTCCATGTTGTTATAGAAACCAGGGATCAGGAATGTAATGTTCTAAAAAAGAGAGAATGAAACCTCATAAGGTTAACCTGACTCTCACGGGCTGGAGGTAAATGCTAACAATCCATGTTTGCAGGCCTGGTTCTCATGGATTTTTCCTTACGTCTAGCCTAAACCTCCCCTGGTGGAGCTTGAGGCCATTCCCTCTTGTCCTGTCCCCTGTCACTTGGGAGAAGAGGCAGTTACCCTCCTCTCTGTATCATCCTACAACTCGCCAAACACTCAGAACAGAGGTTTTGTGACAGACAGAAGCATAAAAGAAGACTTTACAACTTCAACGGATATGCTGCCAGACCTCGCAGGCTTTTGGGAGGGCTTAGAACTCCCTTCTTACCTTCCCCAACAGTTCTTTCTTCTCGTAGCCAAAGAGCATTAAGGCAAAGCTGTCCTTGATGCCACAGATGGTTCCATCTGAACGGACAGTGACGAGACCACTGATGGTGGAGAAAACGACAACAGTGGCAGAGAAGTAACAGCCTGTGAAAGAGCCACCGCCCTTGGTCTGTGGGATGTCGGTGTCCTGCCTCGACACTTGGTCCTCCTCTAGAAGGCTCACTCGGAGCGTTAAACTGAGAGGAAACACGTTACCCTCCCTGGAATAGCCCACAGCTCGCTGGATCCTGAGGGTCTAAATTAAAAGCAGAACAAAAAAATAACCAAACTCAAATCCAAACTACAAAATGTTTTGGGTTTATTTCAGCCTTCGTACAAAACTACACCATAATGTTCTCAGGGAAATAGAGTAGCGAAAGAAAAACTAACCAGTGCTGTGAATATCAAATGGAACAAAGTCTGGTTTTCTAAAGATTTGGAATCCAATGTTGAACTCCTGTATGAATATCTTGAAAATGGAGACCAGGGAAATTCACGCTGCACCTTTTCAGTAAATGAGGTGTTAATGAGGCCTCTTACCCTAGTTGCCCATTTTCAAGGCATTTGCAAGATCTGCGTATTCTTTAGGCTTTCACTCCTCAGAGAGAAATGACTGAAACCAGGTAAAGGACTCAAAGGCACTTTAAGGACCTGGCAGATGTTCCTTAAAAAGCCAGGACTGGAGAAAAGTGTCTTTGAGCAGCACCAAAGTGAGAGACTGGGGTTTGATCTCAGTCCCAGTTGCCAAATTTTCAGACAGCAGCTCCATAAATAAGCAGCGTTTCTTTTTTCAGAGAACTGGCGCTCTCGGAAAATGCTTTCATAAGGGAAAACAGCAAGTACTTAAGTTCCAAGCAGGAAAGGACAGAAGAGTGTTTGGTGCTTTATACTATACCTTTGGGATCTTCCTGCCTAGAGGAGGAATCTGCAAAGAAGGAATCAGGTCCTTTATGTGGAGCCCAATTACTTCTTCCAGTGTTGGGTAGCCATGGAGATGGGCAAAAAGGAGGTCACAGGATGTAATCTCTCCCTTGGGATGAAAATTTACAGGATGGTTTTAGTTTTAGCATTTCAATCACAGTCCAATCCATTAACAACAAATAGAATAGAATCACTTGGTTGGAAAACACCTCTGAAATAAATGAGTCCAACCAGCCCTGTCCACTACTAAACCAGATCCCTGAGCACCTCATGCATCGTCTGATAAACCCCTCCAGGGATGGGGACTCCACCACCTCCTGGGCAGCCTCATTAGACACATTTCATTAGCACATAAACTCTTGCAAACGACAGTCACATTTGTTCATTAGGAAAACACTCACATCAGCCCTGAAGGCAACAGAAGTTGAAAGCTTTTCCACTGGTTCCAGCACAACCACACAACACTGGTTGTCCTTGCTTCTTACTCGCCTCAGCCACACCGAGACAGGGATCTTCTCTTTGAGGCGGCTGATGACATCCACCTTTCCATGGGATGCAGAGATGGGGGCAGAATTTAGTTAGCCTGTGGTTACTTAGCAAGAATTTCATAGAATCATAGAACAACCAGGTTGGAAGAGACCCACGGGATCATCGGGTCCAACCATTCCTATCAAACACTAACCCATGTCCCTTAGCACCTTGTCCACACATACCTTAAACCCCTCCAGGGAAGGGGACTCAACACCCTCCCCTGGGCAGCCTCTGACACTGCCCAATCACCCTTTCTGTGAAAAACCTTTTCCTAATGTCCATCCTGAGCCTCCCCTGGTGGAGCTTGAGGCCATTCCCTCTCATCCTGTGCCTTGGGAGAAGAGCCCAGCTCCCTCCTCTCCACAACCTCCTCTCAGGGACTTGCAGAGAGAAATGAGGTCTCCCCTCAGCCTCCTCTTCTCCGGGATAACCCCCCCCAGGGCTCTCAGCCGCTCCTCTTCTTCTCCAGTCCCTTCCCAGCTTCGTTGCTCTTCTCAAAGTTTAAAAGGCTTGAAGATAATTCACTGATCACAAGCAAAACATGGTGGTTGCTTTCGTGTCTATCTCAGCCTCGGGAAGCCTAAAGGCATTTCCTTCAGCATAATTCATGTGCCAACCTAAAACTTTGCATTTGAGAAGAGAGCCTTTGAGAGACGCCATCACGTAAGGGATGTCTCATTGTGCTACTGAATACATTAGAAAACATGGTTCTTAATTTCAGCTGCAAGAGTAGCAGTTTAATTTCACAGAATCCTGGACCTGTTTGGTTAGAAAAGACCTTGGAGGTCATCAAGTCAAATTACCAAATGCCCACAAAGATAAATATATCAGGAAATGATACTGAAAATGTCAAAAACAACCCCAAACCAAAGCCTACAGAATCCTCCATGTGGTGGGGAATATTTGCTTAAACATTTCACATACCACAGTTCCTGAAACCATCGAAAAGCCTTCGTCCATTTGTATGCAGTCCTCACCCCCAGCTTCCCACACGTCCTGGCAGGGTTTGGAGATCAAACGGGACAGCTTTTGACCAATGAGTCCCCGACTACTGCACCCAAGCAGCTTGCAGGCTGTGTCATTAGCCACCAGGATCTAGAAAAAGAGAAAAAAGAAAAGCAAACCAATGAAAAAACGTTTTGGTGATAGATCATCATCTCCTCAGGGGATGCTGAGGGACATGGGTTAGTGTTTGATAGGAACGGTTGGACTCGATGATCCGATGGGTCTCTTCCAACCTGGTTGTTCTATGATTCTATGATTCCTGTGCCACCACACGCCCATCCCAGGCCTGGCGCTCAGCAGACATCAGGCGTGAGGCACATTCTGCTTCTCCTTTCTTCCCTCATGCTGCGTCACAGCTGCATTTTAGTTTATTCCCCATTTCGCCTGCCTGACACCATAACAAGCCATCCCAGTTCCACCCAGCTTGGTTCACCAGTTCCCACTGGAAATACCTCGGTGGTGTTGACGTCGACGGTGAAGATGGCTTTGTTTGGATTGCGCGCAGCAGTTGGGATGCTCCGGCTGCTTTCCTCTGCAACAAGGGAGTGTAAAAAGGAGCAAGAAGCCGAATCGCCGATGGATGTGGCTAGAGAGGCCGAAGCCCACTGAGCCCACGAGATACCGGTTTGGCTGGTACAAATGTTACGAGCTGCTAGTGAAGACAAGCAGTAAGAGCTCCATTCCTCCCCTGTTAGGAGATAAAGATCAGCTCTGTCACTCTAACAATCAAGGAGTATTAAAATCACTACTCGTCAGCTGAAGCATCGTGCAATCCGTAAACAGATGCTTCTAGACCTTAGAAAAATTACAATAAAACTAATCCAACAAAGCTAAAGAACACAGAAACAATTCTAATCAACGTGTCTTTTCGAATCACAGCCCCTAGAACAATTAAACTCAGCCCTGTAGGCTACACAAAAACTACAAACACCCCTAAGATTCAAGCAGACTCGTTTACTTTTATTTTTCACTTATCAGAGTTGAAGAGGTGTCGAAATCTCTCAAGTTAAAATTCAAACTGTTATTAAATATAATTGCAGTAAGCGTTCAAGCCCTTATTAGAAAGTGCATTAGTCAGAAGGCAGCGATTTAACTGTTCAGAAGACGTGACACTGAATACCTGTGCCCACACTGATGTTTGCTCTTATGTAACACCAAACGATTTTATTGAAACTGTCAAAAGTTCTGTAAAAAAAACCATTTCCCTGGGAAGTGGAATCAGCAGCTTTGCTCATGGTTTTGCTCCCAAAACAGTGAGCAGCTCTGAAGAGTTAGCAGTGCTGGGAGAAACACTGTGGACAACTCGTCGTGAGGACATTTCCACAAACAGTGTGGATATGTTCACCGGGATAAAACAGGGAAACCTGGATCTGGGTGTATTGTAAGCTGCAAAGTTCTCCTCCGAAAATAATCGTGTTTAACAGCTCGGCTGTTGGCATTGGTGAGGCCGCACCTCGAGTCCTGGGTTCAGTTTTGTTCCCCCCACTCCAAGAAGGATATTGAGGGGCTGAAGTGTGTACGGAGAAGGGAACGGAGCTAGGGAAGGGGCTGGAGAACAAGGGTTCTGCGAGGCAGTTGAGGGATTGTTTAACCTGGAGAAGAGGAGGTTGAGGGGAGAACTCATTGCTGTCTGCAACTGCCTGAAAGGGGTTTAACAGACAGGTGGATGAGGTGCTCAGGGACCTGGTTTACTAGTGGCCTCAATGATCTCAAAGGTTTTCTCCAACCAAACGATTCTAAGATTCTTTCATGGAACTCTTCCATGAAAGCTTCAGGAAGACCTGAAACCACCACCTGAAACCTTCACAGCAAACCTGTGAACATGGTTTCAAGATACTGCACTCACCAGGCAGAGACGTTCTCAGGCGGCTGAGGTCAGAGAGGTGACTTTTCCTGCTCACCCAGGGGTAGGATCTACTCAGCTTTTCAGAGTCGTCCAAGCGAGCAAGAGCTGAGCCTGCTGACAGAGCCAGAGGGTCCCCTTTGCAGGGGCTGCAAACCTCGGCGGCCATGGTCACGCTCTGGCTGACACACCACACCTGGAGACAGGTAAGAGAAGACACAAGAAGTTCAGCCTTACAGCCACTTAGTCACCTGTGTCCGATCAGCGCTTGGGCTGTGCTGTTAACACACAAGTGTCTCTTGATGGGTACAGGATGCCTCTGCCATGCTGCTGTAAGAGCTACCAAGCACCCAGCCAGCGCTCTGTCTCCATTCCTACTCATTTTAAAAGGCCAGGCTTTGGCAATTTAGGAAGTAATTCCCAGTTTGGAGTCAACAGTGGTGGCAGAGCCTCCCTCCCACCCCAGGGCGAGCAGGGAGAGTCTGGCCAGCTGAAGCCCTGGCTCTGACTCAGCCCCAGCTCCAGCCCTCATCTCTCAGTCCCTGCCCTCAGCCTCCATCCCCAGTCCCTCAGCCCTACAGCCTCAATCCTTCATCCCCCATCCCCAATTCCTCAGCCTCAATCCTTCATTCCCCATCCCCAATCCCTCAGCCCCTCAGCTCCAACCCCTCAGCCCCTCAGCTCCGATCCCTCAGCCTCAATCCTTCATCCCCTGTCTTCAATCCCTCAGCCCCAATCCCTCAGCCCTTCATCCCCAGTCCCTCAGCCCCTCACCCCCAATTCCTCAGCCTCAATCCTTCATCCCCAGTCCCTCAGCTGCTCATCCCAAATCCCTCATCCCAAATCTCTCAGCCCCTCATCCCCAATCCCTCATCCTCTCATCCCAAATCTCTCAGCCCCTCACCCCAAATCTCTCAGCCCCTCACCCCAAATCTCGCAGCCCCTCACCCCAAATCTCTCAGCCCCTCATCCCCAATCCCTCAGCCCCTCAGCTCCAATACCTCAGACCCTCAGCCTCAAACCTTCATTCCCCATTCCAAATCCCTCAGCCTCAATCCTTCATCCCCAGTCCCTCAGCTGTTCATCCCAAATCCCTCAGCCCTTCATCCCAAATCCCTCATCCCAAATCTCTCAGCCCCTCATCCCAAATCTCTCAGCCCTTCATCCCAAATCTCTCAGCCCTTCATCCCCAATCCCTCAGCCCCTCAGCTCAAATCCCTCAGCCCCTCAGCTCAAATCCCTCAGCCCCATCCCCAATCCCTCAGCCTCAATCCTTCATACCCCCTCAATTCCTCAGCCGCTCATCCCAAATCCCTCAGCTGCTCATCCCTAATCCCTCAGCCCTTCATCCCAAATCTCTCAGCCGCTCATCCCCAATCCCTCAGCCCCACAGCCTCAATCCTTCATTCCCCATTCCTAATCCCTCAGCCTCAGTCCTTCATCCCCCTCCTCAATCTCTCAGCCACTCAGCTCCAATCCCTCATCCCCCATCCCTCAACTCCTCATCCCCTCATCCCCATCTCTCAACCCCTCATCCCCAATCCCTCAACCCCTCATCCCCAATCCCTCAGCCCCTCATCCCTCAACCAATGTTCCCTCATCTCCCAATTCTAATCCCTCAGCCCCTCATCCCGCCGCCCCTCAACCCTTCATCCCCAGCCTCAGCGGAGCCAATGAGGCACCAGAGCGGGAACAAGCGCCTCCCTCCCCCGCCACACGCCGAGCTGAGCTGAGCTGAGCTGAGCCGTGCCTGCAGCTGCCGCCTCGGCCGCCCTGTCCCGGTGCCGCCGCTCGGGAGGCCGAGGGCTCCCGCCGTGGCAGCGCCCGCTCTACGGCAGCTTCCCGCGCAGCACGAGAACTACAACTCCCAGAAGGCCGTGGGTCAGTTGTGCGCATGCGCGTTGAGTGGGAGGGGCGTGGTCTCCGCTCTGCCCCGCCTCCTCGGGCGTCATCCGCAGAGCTGATTGGCTGGAGCCCGCCCCCCCCCCAGCCTGCTCTGATTGGTTGCTGTTCGCTGGTTCTAATAAAGCATAGAATCATCAGGTTGGAAAAGACCTCTTGGATAATCGAGTCCAACCGTTCCAATTTGTCACTGAACCATGTCCCTTTGCACCTCGTCTACCCGTCTTTTAAACCTCACCAGGGTTGGTGACTCCACCCCCTCCCTAGCAGCCTCTGCCAGGGCCCGATGACCCTTTCAGTGAAAAGGTTTTCCTGATATCCAGTCTGAACCTTCCCCAGTGCAGCTTGAGGCCATTGCTCCATGGAGCTGCACTGGGTTGTTGTGCCCCAGCTGCAGGACCCGCCATTTGGCCTTGTTGAACCTCATCCCCTTGTTCTCCCCACATCGGTCCAGCCTGTTCAGATCCCTTTGGAGCCTCCCTGCTCTCCAGCAGATCCACACTTCCACCCAGTTTAGTCTCGTCAGCGAACTTGCTAAGGGCGCACTGAATTACTTCATTGGCTGCTGTCGGCCCCGTCCGTGTATTTGATTGGTTGCTATCCGACCCATC
>JAUMJK010001250.1:0-18519 GCA_033558105.1 Coccyzus lansbergi
GGCCTACGACTCCCGCCGTGCCCCGCAGGCAGGCGGCCCTGAGTCTGTCCCGGTGGCCGCCCTTCCCCTGAGCCATGGACGCGGAGGTGGACGGTGGCTCCGTGGTCTCAGGGCAATCGGGCGGGGACGGGCCCGGCGCGGGGCAGGCCGAGGAGGACCAGGAGATGGAGGGGGCTCCCGGTTGCTCGGGGTCGCGCTCCACCCCTTTCGAGCTCGAGCGGAGGAGCCGCTCGGAGTCCAGCGGCGAAGACGACGAGGAAGACGACGAGGAAGAAGAGATGGAGGAAGAGGACGAGGATCCCGAGGGGGACGCGGGGGCTCAGTTCGGCACGGATGACGGGGATCTCGACTCCAACGAGGACCGGGAGGTGAGGGGGGGGCAGAGGGGGCGCCCCCTGAGGCGGGTTGTGCGCCAGGCCCTGCTCCCAGCGTGCCCCGCGGCGCGCGTGCGGATCGGGGGGCAGTCCCGAAGGGCTCGGGGCTCTCAGAGCTGTCGGGACAGCCGCTTCCCCGCCCCTGGGGACCTGTGAAGGAGCCTCCGTAAAAAGTCCTTCCCCAGCTTTCATGTAGCCCCTTCGGGTGCTGGAAGGTCACTGTGAGGTCTCCTCAGAGCCCTCCCTTCTCTGCAAAGGGACCTAAACAGGCTGGAGCGCTGGGCAGAGTCCAATGGGATGAGGTTTAACACGGCCAAATGCCGCATCCTGCACTTGGGGCACAACAACCCTATGCAGAGCTACAGACTGGGAGAAGTCTGGCTGGAAAAGTGCCAGGAGGAGAGGGACCTGGGGGGGTTGGTCGACAGCCGACTGAACATGAGCCAGCAGTGTGCCCAGGTGGCCAAGAAGGCCAATGGCATCCTGGCTTGTATCAGAAACGGTGTGACCAGCAGGGCCAGGGAGGTTCTTCTCCCTCTGTACTCTGCACTGGTGAGGCTGCTCCTTGAATCCTGTGTTCAGTTCTGGGCTCCTCAGCACAAGAAGGATGTTGAGGCTCTGGAGAGAGTCCAGAGAAGTGCAACGAGGCTGGTGAAGGGGCTGGAGAACCGGCCTTGTGAGGAGCAACTGAGAGAGCTGGGGGTGTTTATCCTGGAGAAGAGGAGGCTGAGAGGAGATACCGAGATCGCTGCCTACAGGTGAGGCTGCTCCGACCCTGCTCCCTGCTTCTTTGCCGAAATCCTCATCCAAACGAGAGCCCCAAGAATTCTACGTTACTCCAACTGACGATACCCTAGTTACCTCCAGGAACTCCGGTATCGAACCACCGTTCGACCTCCTCATTCAAATGTGTCATTTAACAACCCCGCAGCACATCCAGTGGTTCTGCTATCATCCGCTTTCATTTTGAGGCTGACGCGGGGAGCACGGCACGGAAATACAAACGCTCAATTTTAAATTGGCTAAAATAAAGTTTATTTTACTGTTACAATATATAATCTCTTGTTGACAAGACTCACAAAGGGTTTACAAAATATTCTCCTTTCCTGGTGCATTTTAAATGCTACTTTTTTTATATAAATGTTAAAGGTAAAATAGGAACTTGTAGCTAGAAATGTTTTTGTTACTTATTTTGGAAGCATCGCGAGAATTACTTCAGACGAGACTCTTCCCTTACGGTGTCGTCTTCACAGACAAAACCGAATGTTACAGACCCAAGAATGCAGCTGCCCAGACCCTGAGCTGTAGGCAGTGCCCCCCTCTCAAACCAGCTTGTGCCTCTTCTCCTGTTATGGGCTCCACTTGCGAAAGCTGCCTTCGAGTGGAAGAACTCCTTCGCATGGTGGAGGAGTTAAGGGAAGAGGTAAAGAGGCTGAGGACCATCAGGGAATGTGAGAGGGAGATAGACATGTGGGGCAGTGCCCTCTCACTCCCTCAGCAACCGTCTGCACCTAGTGTGCCCGACAACCACCCACCTGCACGCTGCAGGCTTGGGACTATAAGAGATGGAGAATGGCAGCAGGTTCCTTCCAGGGGAAGGAAGCCTGCTCCCCTTAAGCAGTCAGCAATACCTGAGATCCCCCTGGCAAACAAGTACTAGGTGCTCCAGGAAGAATCTAGTCCTGAGGATGACGGTCATCATAGCCTAGAATCTTTTCCTAGGCCACACCATCCTCAGAAGAAAATCACAACCTCCTCCACTAAGAAGAAGAGGAGGGTGATTGTTGTAGGGGACTCCCTCCTCAAAGTTGCGGAGGGACCCATTTGCACACCTGACCTGGTTGGCCTCGATGATCCGGTGGGTTTCTTCCAACCTGGCGATTCTATGATTTATCATGGTCACTGCCTGGCCAGAACCTCAGCTTTGACCTCACTCGTCCTCTTATACTGCAGCCCTTCTGTATGTGAGCACAAGTTCTGATATCAAGGCAAAAAAATAGAATCCCTTCCTCTCTTTGAGATGAAAAAAGGCCAATAGCATCCTGGCTAGGATCAGAAATGGTGTGACCAGCAGGTCCAGGGAGGTGATTCTCCCTCTGGACTCAGCACTGGTGAGGCCGCTCCTTGAATCCTGTGTTCAGTTGTGGGCCCCTCACCACAAGAAGGATGTTGAGGCTCTGGAGAGAGTCCAGAGAAGAGCAATGAAGCTGGTGAAGGGGCTGGAGAACAGGTCCTATGAGGAGCGGCTGAGAGAGCTGGGGGGGGTTTAGCCTAGAGAAGAGGAGGCTGAGGGGAGACCTCATTACTCTCTCCAACTCCCTGAGAGGAGGTTGTAGAGAGGAGGGAGCTGGGCTCTTCTGCCAAGGGACAGGGGACAGGACAAGAGGGAATGGCCTCAAGCTCCACCAGGGGAGATTTAGGCTGGAGATTAGGAGGAAGTTTTTCACACAGAGGGTCATTGGGCATTGGAATAGGCTGCCCAGGGAGGTGGTTGATTCCCCTTCCCTGGAGGTGTTTAAGGGACGGGTGGATGAGGTCTTGAGGGACTTGGTTTAGTGTTTGATAGGAATGGTTGGACTAGAAGATCCGATGGGTCCCTTCCAACCTGGTTGTTGTATGATTCTATGATTCTTTCTTTATTTTCATGCATAGTTTAACCAGCTCATCTCCAGTAGCACCAGAGATGCATGATCCACCATTTGGTATCAGCGAAACTACCAGCAAAAATATTTCCAGTGCAATTGAAATTGTCTTTCTTCAAGAAAAACAACTCTATTTAACGCTACTTCTGAAAAAAGCAATGCAGCTACTCTGAGCATTTAAATTCCCTGAGCCAAGTGAAATTTGAAGACAGTAATTTGTAACACGAAGCATAGTAACATCTACAGCTGTACTTACAGGAGCTGTCATTTTTTTACAGTGGTAAAAGACGGTGAATGATAAGCGTACAGCAATTAGTGGTGCTGTGGTTCCTTTTCCTTGCTTCCTGTCACAGGAAATCCCACGGCCGCCTTCGGTGCGGTGAAGAAGCTTGATAACTTGGTATTCTTTTGCCTTCCAATAGTCTCTCCAGCTTTATTTTATGGTTATTGGAGATACCACCAGGCCGTAGTGCAGCACGAGTAAACCATCCTAGAGAGAAGAGAAAGAAACTATTATCACGCTGCACCACCTTCTCCACAAGGCATTCCTGGAGAAGAGCAACAAAGCTGGTGAAGGGGCTGGAGAAGAAGAGGAGCAGCTGAAAGAGCTAGAGCTGTTTATCCTGGAGAAGAGGAGGCTGAGGAGAGACCTCATTGCTCTCTACAACTCCCTGAAAGGAGGTTGTGGAGAGGAGGGAGCTGGGCTCTTCTGCCAAGTGACAGGACGAGAGGGAATGGCCTCAAGCTCTGCCAGAGGAGGTTCAGGCTGGACATAAGGAAAAAATTCTTCACAGAAAGGGTCATTATGTACTGGAACAGACTGCCCAGGGAGGGGGTTGACTTGCGTTCCCTGGAGGGGTTTAAGGGACGTGTGGATGAGGTGCTGAGGGACTGTGTCCACCCATCCCTTAAACCCCTCCAGGGAAGGTGAATCAACCACCTCCCTGGGCAGCCTCTGCCACTGCCCAATGACCCTTTCTGTGAAAATTTTTTAACTAATGTCCAGCCTGACCCTCCCCTGGTAGAGCTTGAGGCCATTCCCTTTCGTCCTGTCCCTTGGGGGAAGAGCCCAGCTCCCTCCTCTCTACAACCTCCTCATCAAACCACACAACCCTCGTATTCAGAACATCAAACTGTCAAGAACACCCTTGGCATGTGGCATATCCTCAACTCTATTTGCACTATAAAAAACATTTTGCTTGAGTTAAGAGAGACTTTTTAAGTGACTTATTTGGATAAGTTGGTGCTACCTGATAGCTTCAGAAAGCAGACTTGTATTTTAAAACAGAAAACCTGGGACAAAGCCCCAGCTAACATACGTACCTGTACTGCGCTCTCCCCTATGGCTTGTCGGATTTCTCTCAGCGTCTGGTAGTGTTCTAGCAGGTGATCACCACATATTATGTCTACCTGTCAAAGAACACAGACATGGTCAAGTCCAACCTACCTCTGGACCAGCAAAACAGCACCTCAGCCCTTAAAGTGGGATGAGAAGAGATAAATTCTAGCATGTTAGACACTAAAGCCATTCAGGCTTGACATAAGGAAAAAAATCTTCCCTGAAAGGGTCATTGGGCACTGGAACAGGCTGCCCAGGGAGAGGGGTGACTCGCCTTCCCTGGAGGGGTTTAAGGTGCGTGTGGATGAGGTGCTGAGGGACTTGGGTTAGTGTTTGATGGGAATGGTTGGACTCGATGATCCAGTGGGTCTCTTCCAACCTGGTGATTCTACGATTCAAATGTATTTAATGTACACATCGTTATTGCCTCCCACCCCACACCCTTGTCCTTGCGCTTGCTTCTAGAACAGAGAGAGGACACTGTATTGCTACACTCGCAGTTTGGTGCATCCGCTGAAAAAAGTTGTTTCGTAATAACTGTAATGGATTTAATGAGAATTTAGATCATAGAACAGAATCATATAACAACCAGGTTGGAAGAGACCCAGTGGATCATTGAGCCAACCATTCCTATCAAACACTAAACCATGTCCCTCAGCACCTCGTCCACCCAATGCCTTAAACACTTCCAAGGAAGGTGAATCAACCCCCTCCCTGAATAGCCTGTTCATGTATTAAATGTTCACGTATTAAATCATGTATTAAAATGATCTCACAAACATCAAGCCACTCATCAGTTGCAAAAGACAATCTGGCTGTGCCGCTGACAGAAAATGCTCTATTGCTGCTCTTGTTCTTATCTTGAGTGTAAAAACAGGTGAAAAAGTCTGCTTAATGTGACTGGAAGAAGCGTTTTAACAGAAAAGAACGGCTTGTGTTTCTTTTTAACAGAAAAGAACTGTGTGCCACTCTCAGTAATTACTTCACAAAGTCCTCCCTCCAAATTCAATCATTCCTTCTGTGATGCAAGCGAAGGGCATACTCAGCAATTCTAACACCCTCTGCTGCAGCTAAGTATGTCAATGATGCCTGCAGTTCCAGCAGAGGCGCTTTTGCAAAGTAACAGCCCACAAAACCAGCAGTTTGGGGAGAAAGGGAGAAGAAATCATGACGAGGTGTTCTGAATTCCTTGCCTTGATTACTACAAGAAAAAGCTTCTTCATATAGTTACTAGGAATTTACTGTGCATAACGTAAATCCAGTCTCTAACATCTCAAATTAGAGCAGCTAACACAGCCCTGTTTCTCTCTGAGCTGCAGCTTCCTTATGAGCAGTTTCTAGATATGGAAACGACAGGGCTCTCCTCTGTGAATGACAACATCTCAAAATTAAAGTTGAAAAGACTGACAACGAGCTGTCTCGCTGCTTTCTGGAAGGAAAAACCTCTCGGCACTGTCACTGCAGTAGCTGGGGAGCACACTGCAATATCATTATGTATTCTCTTAGCCACTTTTCACTACAGGACACGCTCTGAGCTTCAGTTCTTCAGCAACCCTGGATTTATGCTCTTCTGCATGCAAGCCCAGTATCTCTCCCTCGTTCTCCGTGAAAAGATTTAGGAAGATTTATGCCTCCTGCTGGCACTCTGCGTTGTTCTGGGAATACGGGACACAAGGATTTTACTCCTTAGGGTCATACAAGAGTCATAGAATCACCAGGTTGGAAAAGACCCAATCATTGAGTCCAACCGTTCCTATCAAACACTAAACCATGTCCCTCAGCACCTCATCCACCCATCCCTTAAACACCTCCAGGGAAGGTGAAGCAACCACCTCCCTGGGCAGCCTGTTCCAGTGCCCAATGACCCTTTCCGTGAATTTTTTTTTTCCTAATGTTCAGCCTAAACCTCCCCTGAGACTCAAAAAGAGGCTCAAAAAGGGCTAATTTACTTCACCGTCTGGGTAGCATGAGAACAATGCAGAATATTCCATTCACGTTAGGTTGAAACAGAAGCGCAGAAGATGTAAACTGCTTAGTATTACTCCTAGTTTTAGAGTTTTGTCTTCTAATAAATTAAGCAAAGTTTTCACCTTTACTATGTCAGAGTGCTCTGAATAGCAAATGCTCAATCTTCTCATTCAAGCACCAAAGCCTGAATTTCTGCCTAGTAGCAGTTATGCTACGATTCACTCTGAAACAATTCCTTCCCCTCAAATAAATAATTCAGTTAAGCCAAGAATTTTCGCAAGCCTCATTGTGAGGATACTTTGATCTGATCAGACTATGAACCCAACACTACCTGAAAACTACAGAGACTCTCACTGAGAGAAAATGAGCGAAGGAAAACACAGTACTTCCTCAGAATGAATAATTTATATCTGATTTGCCTTGTCACTACTGAAAAGGTAAGTGGCATGAATAACTACTCATTACTGCAGCACACGGCCATGCTGGGCTGTCTCAGACAGTTCCTGCTGGATGAAAATACAGCTCTAACTCCAAAGCCAGCACTTCATTTCCCCCATTTGCCTATTCACAGCACTATCGGCTCAATTTGCCAATAACTGCCTTTAAGAATTGGTTACACATTACAGAACTCCTGCACCTTCTTAACTGAATGGCTGCTAAAATAAACTGAAGAACCGAAACACTGGTTTTCATAGAATCATAGAACAACCAGGTTGGAAGAGAACCACTGGATCATCCAGTCCAACCATTCCTATCAAACACTAACCCATGTCCCTCAGCACTTTGTCCACGTGCACATTAAACCCCTCCAAGGAAGGTGAATCAACCCCCTCCTTGGGTAGCCTCTGCCAGTGCCCAATGACCCTTTCGGTGAAAATTGTTTTCCTAATGTCAAGCCTGAACCTTCCCTGGCGGAGCTTGAGGCCATTCCCTCTCATCCTGTCCCCTGTCCCTTGGGAGAAGAGCCCAGCTCCCTCCTCTCCACAACCTCCTTTCAGGGAGTTGGAGAGAGCAATGAGGTCTCCCCTCAGCCTCCTCTTCTCCAGGAGAAACACCCCCAGCTCTCTGAGCTGTTCCTCTTGTTCTCCAGCCCCTTCCCCATCCTCATTGCTCTTCTCTGCACTCGCTCCAGAGCCTCAACATCCTTCTTGTGCTGAGGGGCCCACAACTGAACACAGGATTCAAGGCGCAGTCTCCTCAGTACTGAGTACAGAGGGAGAATAAGCTCCTATCAAAATGGTTGAGAAATACGAAGTTAAATTCTGTGCCATATTCTGCTACTTTGTATTCTTATCTGGAGGCACACGCCTACATTTGCATTCATACCTTCCACACACCCATTCATAGTATCATTTTTTCTTAGCCGCTGTTTGCTTCTTCAGCATTCAGCTGAATTTTACTGCTACTCAGCTCCTACTCCATTCTCTGCCTTCGTATCCTCCCACACACACACACTTTCCTGTCTATATAGAATCATAGAACAACCAGGTTGGAAGAGACCCACTGGATCATCAAGTCCACCCATTCCTATCAAACACTAACCCATGTCCCTCAGCACCTTGTCTACCTGTCCCTTAAACTCCTCCAAGAAAGTTGAATCAACCACCTCCCTGGGCAGCCTGTTCCAGTGCCCAATGACTCTTTCTGTGAAAACCTTTTTCCTAATGTCCAGCCTAAATCTCCCCTGGCAGAGCTTGAGGCCACTCCCTCTCATCCTGTCCCGTTACTTGGGAGAAGAGGCCTTCACCCTCCTCTCTACAACCTCCTTTGAGGTAGTTACAGAGATCAATGAGGTCTCCTTATCTTCCAAACTGGAGCACCTCTTGGTTTTGAGTTTCACCTGCTGAAATCTTAAGTGGCACTTTAGAAATCCTATACAAAGTATCATAATGAAAATTTACATGTGTCGCAAACTGACTTGGGAGACATTTTCCTTGCAGATCACAATATTGTTTCATTTTTCAATCCTTCCTGCACTGAAAAAAACTAACGTTACTTCCAGACTCTAATGAACTATGGGAAATGTCCTGCTCAAAGCACATGCATTCCATCAATCCCAGTGAACCTGTAAAGTGCCACTGCAAGTGGCCTACCTGACAAGCCGGGTGAAGATCCAGTTTTCTTCTCAGGAATTTCTCCACATGTCCAATTGTTGCCTCTGCTGAAACACGTACAAACTTCTTTTCCAAAGGCTGCAAAGAATAAATGTAAGATTTCATGGCAATATACATTTTCATCCCTCGTAAACTCCACACCCAAGCAGAAGCCCAGTAACAGAGGGAGACAGTTTACACTTTTGGACACTTCTCTGATCTACTTCCAGCTTATTTTATAGGGAAAGGATTAAGAGTGTATAAAAATTCCAAGTTCAAAATTCCTGCCGCTTAAAACAACTTTTAAAAGCAATCAACTACTGACTTCAGTCTGACTTCACTACTGAAGTACCCGGAAAATGATATTTGCTACTAATTCTGCAGAGACATCAGTATTACCACAGCATTTTAAGACCCTCTCCCCTGACAGGCTTTTACTCATCAGATTCGCATGGACCATTTTCTCAAGTTTCCTTATTTTCCCCAAATCAGGCTTGGGCACCAAACATGATTTGGATAATTAGACCATGACATTTTTATAATGGAAGAAGATTATGTCCTTTTAGCCTTCTAGACGTATTATGGTTTAGGCTGGAATCAACTTAATAGTCCATAAAATTCCAGAGTCAATTAAAATAAACTGCTATGCAGAACACAAGGGTAAGACTAGTCTGAAATCTTTTTGTATCATTTCTGAATACTTTTTACAGCAAGGGCTGCAATGACAAGACATCTATTATGCCTCAAAATTTTGAATAGGTTTCTCTTCTACAGATAAAATTTAAATCAGCGAATCACTGGTACAGGCAGCTCAGTGATGAGGCACAAAGGAAGAGCAATGACTGCACCGAGTGATAAACGGATTACCTTTTGTGTCAATTAACTGGATTTTGATGTTGACTTCTGGACGGCTGTGACTTACCATCCAGGCTCATTATATTATTTAAATTTGAAAGAGGGGTCAGAAGGTCACAGAATGCCTTGAATTCAATAACGAATTTAAATACATATCCATGCTAACTGTGGGTTTGGAGCAATAGTTTGATTTATTCATGTACAAGAGCTAGAAATGGCAGTTAGACTTGACCTGGGAATCGTGCTGCTGCAAGCTTCATGATAATATGCTGCACGTATAAATCAGAGCTTGTGGACACAGACCTTGTAATCTGTTCCCTTCCCCCTCATCCCCACTTGAAAAAAAAAAAAAAAAAAAGAGAAAGGTTGAAAACCTTTGAAATTCAACATCTAGTTTAGAAAAAACAGAGAAAAAAGTAATGGAAAGTAATGGAAGACACAGCAATTCTAAAAATGGATCGGGATATGGCCTGTGAGAAGCGGATATGAAAGGTTTGAAAATATGCTGTCATCCAGGGTCGGTTACTACTACACTGATGGAAGTTCAGGCTGCACTTAGTGTAAGAAAACCGAACTAAAACACATGAAGGTTATACAGATTTCTGAAGGAAATTGTGAGAAAAATTAAAATCTGCACCTTAAAGTTCCCTGTGCCTTCGTTAGCTCTGAAAAACAAGAGAAGAGTAAACAGTGTCAATATTGCTGTGGTTAACAGTTATTAACATCCTAAAGCTTTAATCGGTGTGTGTAAAACTTTGGTGTAATGTTATAATCTAATAGAGTTGAATGAAAGGAAGAGCTGAATTTAAAAAATAAGCTTGATATGCTAGACTACTATGTTATTGTTACTTCCTGTATTCTGAAAACTCAGGTGTTTGGGCTGGATGTTTCCCCCATAATCCACGGCTAAAGGTGTCGCCTGATGCAAAAACTTCAGTATAACTCATTAAACTCAGGAAAATTTAAGAGAAGACCACATTATTACTCCCACCTATAATATTAGGTGAATGCTACACTTGCTGGTCAGGTTGTAGCTGCAGTCCCTGAGCTACAAGAGCAAGTCCAGCACAATCGGTATTACCGGCACTGCCACCTACAGGGACTAAGGAAGCCTAAGAGTTGTTACATCAATAAAATGAACACATGGAAGTTTAAACACTTCACTTTTCAGGAACTATCTAGTTATAACACAGCTGCCTGTCACTCTTGCACTGTTAAGGTAAGACCAGCTCCCCATCTGCTATCTGAGGTGGAGGAAATCCACATTCAGTGACAACTATGAGCTGGTAACAGTCTGACACAATCCAATCACAGAATAGAATCATTAGGTTGGAAAAGAAGTCTTAGATCATTTAGTCCAACCATTCCTATCTGCCACTACTTCTACTTGGCTCTAACAGTTTCCTATTAATCCTTGTATAAATACACCTTCCAAGAAAGTGATTTTAGAAATGTTTTAAAAAAATTTATTGCACTCATGGAAGTATATCGGGTATAAGAGATGTCTGGGTCAGGCTTCCGAGACATGGAGTAAAGTTCTGTTTCATAGAATCATAGAACAACCAGGCTGGAAGAGACCCACCGGGTCATCGAGTCCAATCATTCCTATCAAACACTAAACCATGTCCCTCAGCACTTCATCCACCTGCACCTTAAACACCTCCAGGGAAGGTGACTCAACTCCCTCCCTAGGCAGCCTCTGCCACTGCCCAGTGACCCTTTCTGTGAAAACTTTTTTCCATGTGTCCAGCTTAAATCTCCCCTGGTGGAGCTTGAGGCCATTCCCTCTTGTCCTAACTTTTAAGTACTAACTTCACAGTATTAACTACTGAATGGAAATGAGGTCTCCCTCACTTCTCTTCAGCTGACCCCATCCCCAAAGCTTGTCTGGGGCAATCTGGTTATTATTTATGCGGAAATTCTGTGACATGTTAGCCGGACATAAATATGGAGGAATTTTGCCATTTTTCCAAAAAGCTCTGCCAGCTCTTATCAGTCATGACATGAAACAGCTGCCGATCACTTCTGAAAACTCTCTGTGTGTGGAGATTTGCGTGATAATTATTTAATGATAATTATCTGTTCGGGCTTTAGGACAGACACACACAGCAATCTCACATCAACCACTTGTTCTTACATTTGTTCATAACTCACCCAATGAACTCCAGAAGGATGGAGATGTCAAGTTCTGGTGGGATCCGGAACATGGAGCCCAGAACTTTCCGAGGTCTTCCTCTGCTTGCCGGAACTGGCTGTGGGACAGCTAAAATATTCAAATAGCCAGAATGCAAACACAACTTGAAATAAAAGCAGCAGAAGGCGCCAACATGCGCCGAGCAAACTGGATGACTTCACAAGGAAAATGTGCCCATGCAATTCATCCTGGTTTTTACGACTAAATCAGTTCTTCACACATTTCGTGCTGTGTGTCTGAACCAGCACTTCACCAGCTTTCCGCTTGGCATCTCTCCAAAAAGCTGTTTATTTGATAAGACAAGATTACAATAATCCCTCATCTGTCAAGACTTTAAAGTTCTTATTTTTACTCCTTTGTAAAACTAATTATTTATAAAAGGTCAGAAAACAAAGCTAGTGCACGCTTTAGATATATTTCCTGACCGTAGACAGAACAATCAGTTCTTAAAAAAATCCAACCACGATCTCAGTTTAAGTGCTACCAGTCCCACCTTCTATTTTTATAATTGAAAACCAGTGACAAGTCACAGTAATAAGACAACCAAGAATCCTGTGTTTTCAATACTACATATTTCCTTCAGTTGTGAGCTAATATTTCTAGAAAAGCCCTTAAGAATAAACAATACAGTAAATATTTCCTTAACAGCGTCCTTAAAAGTGGTTCCAGCTCACCTGGTTTGGGGACTTCTAATCCTCTTTCTTTATAGAAGTCATGCATCTGTTTTTTCTCTCCTGAAAAAGAAAAGTAGAAGAGAATACGGAAGCAATTGGAAATGGTATTTCAGACGTTGAGAATATCCATAAAGCTTCCAATGATCAAAGCAGTAAACGCCACCCTAGTTCCTACAGAACTTCAACACTGCTGGTATTCCATACGAGGCCGGGACGCTTTTGATACCCACATTGATAGTAAAAACTGAGAAGATATCAGAGAAACTGGCCATAAATCATACTGAATTAGTACAGGAGGTTGATTCACCTTCCCTGGAGATGTTTAAGGGACAGGTGGACGAGGTCCTGAGGGACATGGTTTAGTGTTTGATGGGAATGGTTGGACTCGATGATCCGGTGGGTCTCTTCCAACCTGGTTGTTCTATGATTCTATGAAACGGTCACAATAAATTGTTTTATTGACAATAAAACGGTCAAAATAAATTCCTCTGGCTGTCCTGAGTCTATTTTTGTACCATCTGTAGTCCACATGTATCCTCTAAATGTGCATTTTACTCAGTCCACCAAGGTGGACTGTGGAGATTCATTGGTTCCCCAAGTTCAAGGTAAATGTGGGATAGTGAATACAACTAAAATCAGAAAAATATGGCAGTGAGATAAAAATACATTTGAGAGAATCAGTCTTAGCAATGTTTTTTCAACCGAGGCAAGTGAACTTCATAGAATCATAGAACAACCAGGTTGGAAGAGAACCACCGGATCATCCAGTCCAACTATTCCTATCAAACCCTAAACCATGTCCCTCAGCCCCTCATCTACCTGTGCCTTAAACCCCTCCAGGGAAGGTGAATCAACCACCTCCCTGGGCAGCCTATTCCAATGCCCAATGACCCTCTGTGCGAAAAACTTCCTCCTAATCTCCAGTCTAAATCTCCCCTGGTGGAGCTTGAGGTCATTCCCTCTAACTTAGATAGAATGATATTTTCTGCGCTTCTAGAAAAATACAAGGTGTGACTCTGCAACATTATCTGGATAGAGGAACACCCGTGGTTCATTAGATGAGGTACAAATCACTATCTGTATTAGCATTAAGCAGGCAGAAAGATCACAGAGTCATAGAATCACCAGGTTGGAAGAGACCCACCGGATCATCGAGTCCAACCGTTCCTATCAAAGAATTGATTGGCACAGTTAATTCATTAGGATTTAGAATCAAATGTTCCCAAACTATTTTAAAGAACTCGGAGTAGAAACAGGGCTTTGAATGACTGTTTCTGTTCAGTCTTCTCAGCCTCTCGATGGTAATAAAATAAAGGGACTTACTCTCCTCCAAATTGACAACCAATTTATAGACTATGTCTTGCAGTTGCCGGTCCAGTCTTTAAAAGTGGAAAAAAAAAAAAAGAAATGATTGTAACAGAGATATCAAATACGCAGCTGAAATATGACATAAAGAGAACAGTCACAGAAAAGGTCTGTATCTGTCGAAATTCATGTCTTGAGAGCAGAACTCCAACAGAAAAAGTCATGTAAAATTAAAAGCACCATCGTTTAAAAATTCATAAACAGTTCAAGGAACTAATATTCAATTTTCAGAGTTAATAAATAGATGATGCCAACAAAGCTTTGTCTAAAAGGGGATTTTAGCAAATAGTTAAGATCTTGTAACACCAAGCGAATGCATAAAGGTACCCAAGGTGGGGGTGACAAGCACTAGAAAGGGAGTCGAACTAGATAAAGCGAACAATTGAGTGCTTTTGTCTTCACTATTGAGATGAAGCTAACACAAGCAAACAACAGGTGGCCTTTCTCCTAACTGTTCTTTCAGTTGAAATAAGAAAGCACTACAGGCCTGTAATACCAAGTGCTTAAAAGCAAGCAGCAAAACTTGAAAAAAAAAAAAAAACCAAACCTGTAAAAATGACATGAAACAATTACCTGATATTATAAAGAGGTTGTGTCTGATGTACAACGATATTGCATTTGGGACATCTGTTGCTGTAGTAGAAGTGTCTCACGATGCAGCTTTTGCAAACTACAAAGGAAATAAACCCCATGAAAGTCACATATCAGCTACACAACACCATCTGTTTAAACCAGAGAAGCAATTACGCTCAGACCTCTCAAATGAAGTTAATTAGTCAAAGCAGCTCCACATCAGCCTGAAGACACAGAATGTTTCCACAAAATTTATGAGGGAACTAAGAGATCATCATAGTTACACTTACGCTGTCCTCACTAACAGTTGTGCATTTTCCTACACGACAAACTATGATGAATATAGAATCATAGAATCATAGAACAACCAGGTTGGAAGAGACCCATCGGATCGTCGAGTCCAACCATTCCTATCAAACACTAAACCAAGTCTCTCAGGACCTCGTCCACCCGTCCCTTAAACCCTCCAGGGAAGGGGAATCAACCACCTCCATATTAAAGGGAATACATCAAAGCAGCAAGTGGTGCCCCACGAAAGGAAAAAAAGAGAGGAGGGGGAGAAAGAGAGGAGAAAAAAAAAAAGTTTTCCCTCTTTCTGGTGTTAGCAGGACTAGGGAGCAGAGATTCTTGGATTCAGGTGAGCACATAGGTGTGCCTGAAGGAGTTGGCTTCACAAAAAGGGGTTTATTGACTTTGAGAGAAAACAGGTCTGTTAGAAATGGAAATAAAAGCACTGAAGGGAAAAATTGGGAAGACAAGACAAAGGAAATCAGTTTTTCATTACCCATGTACTTATATTCATCAGCTTATAAACTAAATGTTCTTGGATGCTTAAAACTGCTTCTGTATCTGAACTGGTACTTCCACACAGGCGCTTACTGAGTTCTGTGAACGTACAAACTCTTATCAGCAATAGTTCAGGAAACTTTCTAGTCATAAAACCATAGAACAACCAGGTTGGAAGAGACCCAGTGGATCACTGAGTCCAACCATCCATCGCAAACAGGGCAACTCAACTTTATCTTCTCAGTTACATGCTACAGTCTAAAGAAAATACGTAGTAGACCTGGTTTTGTTTTAGTTGTCTTTATTTTTCTCTACATCTTCTTTGCTCTCAACCTGGAAAACTAAGCTGACTCCATGATTGATTTACACAAGGATTTCCTGATGCTTAAAATATCCACAACTACACTTTCATAGAATCATAGAATCATAGAACAACCAGGTTGGAAGAGACCCATCGGATCATCGAGTCCAACCATTCCCATCAAACACCAAACCATGTCCCTCAGCACCTCATCCACCCAGGCCCCAAACACCTCCAGGGAAGGTGAATCAACCACCTCCCTGGGCAGCCTATTCCAATGCCCAATGACCCTCTGTGTGAAAAACTTCCTCCTAATCTCTAGCCTAAATCTCCCCTGGGGGAGCTCGAGGCCATTCCCTCCCGTCCAGGAAACAGAATAAACACAATACACATTCGTGTCAAAATTCAAAAGAATTAGCTTTCTGAAGCCAGAACACTCCAACAGCCGATTTTTTGTTTGAATTTGAAGCTAAGCTCCAATGCCGATACTTACAGGTGTGCAGACATTCTGTAATAGTCGTAGCATCAATAAAATAACCTTTGCAGATGGAACACAGGATGTAAGGGGTCAGCTCCGAGAGGTTTATCATACGCTACAAAGAAAGTTTGCAAGAGTTAGAATATCAAGGCTAAGACACGTAATTTCCCAATCGCGGCTTTCAGAGGATCAGTCTTAAATCATGAAAAAAAAAAAAAAAAAAAATCTGGATTAACTTGCTACAAAAATGAGTTTACCTAAAAAAAAAAAAAAAAATCATTTAAATCATTCCTCACATACAGCTTTTTTCTAAAGGTTTTCATCTAGCCTTCTGAATTGACTTTTCAGTGAATGACAATCGGATTTGTTTCATGAATCACGTCTGACAAGCAAGCTAAACACAAGCCTTTAGGAAAAAGCTTTTTGGATAAACTCTTCAACAGAGGATCGAGTGAAGCAAAGTCTTTTATTGAAAGGTAATTTTCATAGAATCATAGAACAACCAAGTTGGAAGAGACCCATCCGATCACATCCAACCATTCCTATCAAACACTAACCCATGTCCCTCAGCACCTCATCCACTCGTGCCTTAAATGCCTCCAGGGAACGTGAATCAACCACCTCCCTGGGCAGCCTGTTCCAATGCCCTTTCTGTGAAAAACTTCCTCCTAATCTCCAGCCTAAATCTCCCCTGGTGGAGCTTGAGGCCATTCCCTCTTGTCCTGTCCCCTGTCACTTGGGAGAAGAGCTCAGCTCCCTCCTCTCTACAACCTCCTCTCAGGGAGTTGGAGAGAGCAAAGAGGTCTCCACTCAGCCTCCTCTTCTCCAGGCTAAACACCCCCAGCTCTCTCAGCCGCTCCTCCTAGGGCCTGTTCTCCAGCCCCTTCACCAGCTTCGTTGCTCTTCTCTGGACTCACTGCAGAGCCTCAACATCCTTCTTGTGCTGAGGGGCCCACAACTGAACACAGGATTCAAGGAGCAGCCTCACCAGCGCAGAGTCCAGAGGGAGAAGAACCTCCCTGGCCCTGCTGGTCACACCATTTCTGATCCAAGCCAGGATGCCATTGGCCTTCTTGGCCACCTGGGCACACAGTTGAAAACTGGGGAAGGACTTTTTACAGAGGCTCCTTCACAGGTCCCCAGGGGCGGGGAAGCGGCTGTCCCGACAGCTCTGAGAGCCCCGAGCCCTTCGGGGCTGCCCCCCGATCCGCACGCGCGCCGCGGGGCACGCTGGGAGCAGGGCCTGGCGCACAACCCGCCTCAGGGGGCGCCCCCTCTGCCCCCCCCTCACCTCCCGGTCCTCGTTGGAGTCGAGGTCCCCGTCATCCGTGCCGAACTGAGCCCCCGCGTCCCCCTCGGGATCCTCGTCCTCCTCCTCGTCCTCTTCCTCCATCTCTTCTTCCTCGTCGTCTTCCTCGTCGTCTTCGCCGCTGGACTCCGAGCGGCTCCTCCGCTCGAGCTCGAAAGGGGTGGAGCGCGACCCCGAGCAACCGGGAGCCCCCTCCATCTCCTGGTCCTCCTCGGCCGGCGCCGCGCCGAGCCCGTCCCCGCCCGATTGCCCTGAGACCACGGAGCCACCGTCCACCTCCGCGTCCATGGCTCAGGGGGAGGGCGGCCACCGGGGCAGACTCAGGGCAGGCTGCCTGCGGGGCACGGCGAGAGTCGTAGGCCGGCAGCGCGGCCCATAGAGCGCATGCGCGGTGTATGCCGGGAGTCGTAGTTTTGCTCGAGAAAGGGTCGCGTCGCTGTGTATGCGGCGGCGCGGCGCATGCCGGGAGTCGTAGTTTTACTCAAGAAAGGGTGGTATCGCTGGGTATGAGGCAGCGCGGGGCATGCCGGGAGTTGTAGTCTTAAGGTGAACGAAGGCGCTCCTCTCTGACCGCGCGCCTGCGGGGCATGCCGGGACTTGTAGTTTCAGCAGGCTCAGAGCAGGAGCGATGCGCATGCGCAATGGCTCGAGGCATAGCTGCCCCACCCGGTGGCTAATTTGCTCATGGTCTTTTTCCAATTGTCGTTCCTCCAGCTGAGAATTAAGTGACTCTCTAACGAAGCACAGGAAAGGGTTTAGTTGATTAGGAAAGCGCAGCAATGACAAGATACCGGTTTCATTCCAAATAAAAAGGTTTTAATTCTGACATGTGGTTTGGGACCTTAAAGGTCACCCAATTCCACCCCCACCTGCCATGGGCAGGGACACCTCCCACTGGATCAGGTTGTTCAAAGCCTGGTCCAACCTGGCCCCGCGCACCTCCAGACGGGCAACCACGACTTAAGAGCAACGAAGCTGGTGAAGGGGCTGGAGAACAGGCCCTATGAGGAGCGGCTGAGAGAGCTGGGGGTGTTTCTCCTGGAGAAGAGGAGGCTGAGAGGAGACCTCATTGCTCTCTCCAACTCCCTGAAAGGAGGTTGTGGAGAGGAGGGAGCTGGGCTCTTCTCACAAGGGACAGGACAAGAGGGAATGGCCTCAAGCTCCACCAGGGAGATATAGGTTGGACATTAGGAAAAAAAAAATTATGGAAAAGGTCATTGGGCTGTGGCAGAGGCTGCCCAGGGAGGTGGTTGAGTCACCTTCCCTGGAGGTGTTTAAGGGACGGGTGGACGAGGTGCTGAGGACATGGGTTAGTGTTTGATAGGAATGGTTGGACTCCATGATCCGGTGGGTCTTCTCCAGTCTGGTGATTCTGTGTGTTCCTGAACCAAAGCAGCAGCAAAGACGACAAAACAGCTTTCTTGACTGCCAGGAGCCCGTCCGGTTGGCAGTTACATTTTTGCGTTCACGACGATTCCTTCACGTAGGTTCAATCTCCCTCCTTTCTTGGCAGAGCCCGCGCGGGGTATGCCGGAAATCGTAGTTTTTACTCGAGAAAGGTCGTGTCG
>JAUMJK010001251.1:0-68323 GCA_033558105.1 Coccyzus lansbergi
GGCCCACAGGGGCCAGCGCCGCGCGGGCCCCTTCCTTTCATTCAAATGAGCCAGCGCGGGCGGCGGCGCGGAGCACGCCGGGAGTTGTAGTCCCGCGCGCGCCTCCCCGCGCGCGCCGCCGGCGCAGGCGGGACTCGCTTTCCCGGCGTGCCGCGGGGGCGGGGCCGGTGGGGCGGGGCGAGGCGGGGCGGGGAGCGCGGGCGAGAAAGGCCGAGGGGGTCCGCGCCGCGCCCGGTGCCGCTGCCGCCATCGTGGGAGCCGCGGGGTGAGTGCGGGGGGCGGGGCGGGAGCGGGGCCCGCGGCCACCGTGCGGTGCCGCCGCGGCCCGCGGGGCGGGAGCCGCCCTGACCTTCCCCGTCTTTGAGGCGCCGCGGTCCCCGAGGGGCGGCGGCCGCGCTTTTTACCGGGGGGGGGACGGAGCCGAGGGGCTGCGGGGCGGCACCGGCCGCTGAGGCGGCATCGCGGGCCGCGCCCCGCTGTGCGGTGGGCTGGCGGGGAGGCGAGGGGCGAGCTCTTGGAGGCGGTTTTGTAGCGAGGCTCTCGGTGTTCCCGACGCCCGTGCCCTGCCCGGAGCCTGGGACGGGGCTGGGCTTACGGGGACGGGGCTGGGTCGCCTTTTCAGGTGGGAAACGAGGGATCCGCTCATCCCGAAGTAAAGCTGGCGAGCTGCACGTGCTCCCCGGCTCCCCTCCCCCGGGGCTGCCTGCTCTTCCCCTCCGAGTCAACAGTTTCTGCTGGGATTCTACGAGAAGTCGTTTTTCTTTCGCCTGTATGTATCTGTTGTCACTCTTCAGCTTTAAGAATAATCAAAATCGGCAAAAAAAACCCCACAGTAGTGGGAGCATATGTCGCATTTTGTTTGCGTGAGAACTTTCCGAAGACACAAAGTCCCAATCTACGCGGCTGATCTGCCCGTAGAATTCAGGTTGAGCTCCCTGACTAAGGCTGCAGTGCTTCACGGTCTGGTCTCTTTGAAAGTGCATTATTTCCACTGTAAACGTGTGTTTTGGGACCTGATTTCATGGGGTGCACTTTGTATTGCAAACATTCGGTAGCAAAACCCAGATCGTAGAATCACTGAATGGTTTGGGTTGGAAGGTACCTTAAAGCCCATCCAGTTTCATCTCTCTCTTGCCATGGGCAGGGACACCTTCCACTGGAGCAGGTTGCTCAAAGCCCCATCCAACCTGGCCTTGAACACCTCAGGGATGGGGCAGTCGCGACTTCTCTGGACAGTGTGTGCCAGTGCTGCGCTATTCTCATTTCTTCCTAATATCACATCTAAATCTCCCCTCTTTCAGCTTGAAACTGTTCTCCCTCGTTCTATTCTTGCACTCCTTGATAAAGAGCCTCCCCCAAGCTTTCCTGTAGGCCCCTTTTTGGTCCTGGCAGGCTGCTGTAAGGTCTTCCCGAAGCCTGCTCTTCTCTAGGTGTGGGTAAATCCTTGGCTAGGCATTGGGTGCATGGGCTGATTCAGCAATCGGATCTTTTCTCCAGTTGATATGTTTTTGGTATCTCTTTCTCTGTGCAATGCTTTCTGCGTGCGCGTGGGCTGACTTTTAAGTTTCCTTTTAGTTACAGTAATGAAAAAAGGCATTTCTTTGATATCTGTGTAGAAGTAGAGAAGCTACCATGTGTAGTATTATTATCAGCGTAGCTCATATACTATAAAGTACAGTGACGTTTTTGCTTGCTTTGAGACTGTTTAACTCTTTTCTCACTGGGGTCCTAATTATTATTTCATGTTCTTCCCTTGAAGACTGCAGGTTATTTGGCAGGTGATTCAAAATACATTTCTTTCAACATCTGTTTGTTCAGTTCTTTAGAAAAATGTGAATGATAACAACTTTATGTGATTCTCTCTACCAGGATTTCTTTTGTCTGTCATTAATAATAGGATTGTCTAGTCACACCTGGTATAGTGTATGTTTTATAAGTACTTTTTGTAAGAATTGCAGTATATATTGATAGCTATTAACTTTTGTAAGCATCATTTCTTTCAGTTGTTTTTAAACTCTGAGATATTGTGGCTTCACAGACCAGTTGATGTGCTTACATGGCACGTTTTGGAAGCAGAAACATTGGGTGTTGCAGGATGGAAAAGGAAGCAAAACAGGAGAGGAAATGTGCTGTTTTGGAAGAGTTAAGATAATGAGGTAGATTCCATAGGAAAAGTTTTGGTGACTCTCTTTTTTCAGGTGGTTTTTGGAAATGTGGAGCTCAACCAGAATGCTGATGCTGTTCGTGGGGAGGTGAGGTACAACAAGCCTTTCTCGCACCACCTGAAAAGCCTGTGAATCAGAAATCATGTTGGAGAAAAATTCCCTTATCTTGAATTCTGCCCATCAATAATAGAGAAATGCTGTGGCTAAACCTAAAATTATGGGATAATATAATGCAGAGCAGCAATATTACCTTGGTCCTCTTGCATTTAGCACTGCACCAGGGCATCTAAAGTCGTGTTTTGAGGGGTGACTGTATAATTCAGGGCTGTTACATGCAAACCCCTGGCTGCTTTGCCAAACATACAAGGTTGATGGTTTTCAAATGTACCGAACTTTAGTTGTGAAGGAGCCTGGTTAAGCTTTAAGTAAACAACTTGACAGAGAAGAACACATTGTAACTAAAATATAATACTTTTGCTTCTGCAACTTAAAAATCAGTTCCTATTCTGCTCTTTCTCGGAGATTAAAGGTTTAAGGTAAAAAAGAATGTGGTGCAGCAGCAGCAGTTCCCCACCCTCAGTTCCTTCTCTGATGCTTTGAACTGAGCTGTCTTAGATTCATCCTTTGGAAAAGAAACATAAACGCAACCTTGTAAGCATGAATTCGGTTTTGAGATGACAGCAAGGGTTCTGTGGGAAAAATGGCAGATGTGGCTATTTCCTAACAATTGTATGTTGTCTTCCTGTCTAATTATATGTAATGTGCTAAAATCATATATGTCTGTATATTTGGAAATCGTTTCAGCTGATTCTCTGTGACTCTGTTAGGATGTCTGGTTGCAGGTAGGATGAGCATCAAGCTGTAGGCACAGTGAAAGCTTTTCCAGAGTCGTTCTCCAGTGTTTTATTTACAAGTGGCTTTGTACTTGCTGAAATCTGTTACCAAAAAATATACTTCAAGTTGGTGCAAGTCTTGCATTAATTTGTTTTAATGATGTTGGAGTAGAGGAATAAAAAGACAGAGCAGGGGAAAGTAAATTTGTTTTCCATATTTCTCAGAAGGAAACAGTCTGTACCTTTCACTATTCCCCTTTCTCCCTTTCATCCTTCCACTGTTCACATATCTGGACTTAATTATTTTTAGATCTGAAAACATATTTAGAATAATGTAATTTCTTGCGTGGCACAGCCCATAGCAATTACTAGGTGAAAGTCTCTGTTTAAATCAATGATTTCTAATTGGCCTGGAGCAGTAATTTTCAAGTCTTTAACCTCTGTGGATCACCCACCTACTGTGGAGAAGATGGTGAATATACCCAAGATAAGCTTGAGTACAGGAACTGAAACAGTGGAGAGCTCTTTCTTTGTCCTTATTTACTCTTGTTAATCAGTAGTGAGGGGTGCAACAACTGATGGTCTGAATCATGTTTGCCATGGATTCACGTGTGCCCCTGGACCAACAGCACCGATTTAAAGGGAGCCTTGATGCTCTCTTGTGGTACTGATCTTCAAATCTTCTAGAAAAAAAAAAAAGCTTGAATTCAATCTGAAGGGATTTTCACTTTGGTGCAGTGATGCATAAGGCCAGCTTTAATATCCAAGGAGTGTGGTTTATTTATCACCTGATTTCTTATGGAAGAAGTGTAGTTATAATTGCCAATAGATAGCTTTTTTTCCCCCCGTTAGCATATTACAATGTATTGATATAAGAGTTTTTCCCTCTTTAAATTCAGTGGGTTTTTTTATTGGTGGTCTGCAGAGTCTTCCCTGAACTTATTTGCTTGTGAAGTTTGTTCGTTGATTCTTTGAATACTGCTTGCTTTTTAAACTTTGCAATCCCTGGAAGGCCGTCTTTGTTTTCTTTAGCAGTTTACATTATAATTTTGTATTGCCTGTTCTAGTTTTTGTTGACATTTTCAGAAAATGCAGTATTTTTATAGCAGTGCAGGTCTGCTATGCTTGAATACAAAAAGACTTAATTTTTTTAATTGATAGCAGTAAGCTTGCATATGTCCAAGTCTGATAAGGCAGTAAACGCAGCTGCTGCTGGAAACAATTCTTTGGTTTTTCTTCATGCTGTAGAGATGTGACGATAGCCCACCCACTCCAAATGTCACTGATGCTTAGATGTTTCAGGAAAACCGATCTCTTTGTCTTTTGGCAGGCGACTTTCTACTTTTGCCAAGTAAAAAGGTGGCCTTTCGTTGACTTCCACCTCAGAGAAGCTCTGATGCTTCTTGAGGAGGACAATGAACTTTGTGCTGCAGCATTCTGTCAGAGAATCATCTCCAGGTGGTTGCTTGTTTGTTGAAGGAAGCAATGAGAAGAGTTTTCATCTAGACTTTGTGCAAAAATTAGTTATTTAAGGAGTTACAGACAGTCTTGGTGGTTGTGTGCTGATCTCTCATGCCTAGAGTTAAGGCAGAGAAGGAGGAGGAACGAATGTTGCTAGGAACACCTAAGCTGTGACAGGCAATGGGAAAGATTCTGGGTAAAACTGCATCGTTTACGGTATGAATTCCTTCTGTGCTGTGGGATGCTGAACACTGGAGCTTTGCTGCATGTTCAGGGATGCCGTGTACCCCAAGATGTTGTGCAGCAGCAGCACTGTTGGGATGAAGGTACTGGGGGATACCATGGTGCTGTGTGGGATCAGACCTATAGGAAGCATGATGAGAGACATGTGGAGGTACAAATTTTACACTTGAGTAGGTGTCATTGTGTGGCCTGACAAAGTTGTTGGAAAATTTGACTTAGTTGTCACTGAGGAAAGGCCCCTCTGGAGAGGGTGTATACCTGTTGGGGAGAGAGCAGCTGGCAGCTGCAGCCTTTGTGCACTGTATTGAGTTTCAGCTTGGGCACCGACTGCTGGGTGGCATTTGAGGTGGGATAAATTCTGTAATGGGAGCAGATTCCAAGAAATTGAATGAGTGATGTGAGTTGAAGTATTCTACTCCATGCTGGTAGCCCAGCGTTGCTGCTGTGCTTTTGCAAAGAAGCTGTTAGTCAGATGCACTGTGGTGCTCTGAAGTGGATGTGATGAGGTAGGTTTGGTCTGAAGTGACAGAGGAAAGAAAACTAATTAGCCTAAGAAAATGGTCTATTTTTCCTTGGGGAATTAAGGTGGATACCAATAATACACTTATACAATAGTAACTTCCAACAGGTGCATTAAAAAGGACAGGTGTTCCACGAGCTTTCTAGCTCACTGAAACTTCTTTTGTCTGGCTTAATATTAAGTGAATATTCTTGCCTCTATAACCAGACTTTGAGCAAACCGTGGATAGATTTGGCTGGATGCCTCTGAGGCACCTCTGTGTTGTCCTGGTGTTTGACAACATCAGAACAGTGCACTCTTCCCAGCTTTGGAACAGATCTTAAAAGCCTTTTATATGATGTTTATCTCATTAAAACAGCCTGATGAATGTCTCAATATATATGGATTGTATTTAATTGAAAAGGACTGGTCTTGGTGACACACAAGATCAGTCTTATCTTGTTCTTTCTTTAGGTACATCTTTAAGCTTCTTATGTCTGTGACAGGCAGAAAACACAAGACAGCATGGAGGAAAAGGTGACACATCAGAAAGGGAAAATAAAAACCCTTCCAGGGAGAAAGGGTGTTCAGGAAAGTCATGTATGAATGAAGCGAGTTGGGGAAAGCAGCATTATAACAAAAAATATCAACCAAGGATCATCTATTTCTGCAGCATTTTTTTGTTGGTGGTTTTTTTTAGTTTTGTTCTTCTGGCAAAACCAACCTTATAAACAAATTTAATTTTTTTTAAAAAATTATATCTTACTTGCCAAAATACAAATGCATTTTTGTAGAAGGAGGTAGAAAGCTAGTAAGTTTTAGATTTAGAAAGTATAATACTACTTTATGTATTTTAAATGCAAATGTCTTGATTTCTTACAGTCTCAGCTCTTTCGCAGCTTCAGGATTGAACAGAAGGCATCTGGTGCTCTGTGAGGCTGCCTTGAGGAGTTGAAAGCCTCTGGGTCTGAATGAGGTGCAGTGCTAGCACACAGCTTGACCATGGGTTTGTGTGATGGCACAGCGTGCTGTGAAGTGAGTACAAATGTGAAGGGAAAATTTAATTTGACAATAGCTAGCTTAGGTTTCAGGAGAATAAGTTTTTTAGCTGCTCAGTACTTTGTCTTAATGTTAGATACTTGGCTGTTTAACATCAATAGCATCAACTAGTTTTGCACTTGAGTGTTTAGAAAGGTTATCTGATAGTGATGAGTTCATGAGTTGAAGTTGAAGCCATGACAATTCACAAAAAGTGAATAGAAGTGATTTCCACTTGGAGTGATTGTTAGCTCCACCACAGCCATCCCAAACCACACACCTCTAGGAACATGCAGGTCTGCAATGGAAGCAGCAGAACTTCAAAACTAAATACTAGTACTTCTGGTTTCCCAAACAAGCTGTGGGAGACCTCCCAAACAGCAGGGTGGGCTTCACTTTCCAGGGAATTGGTGCGATGGTGTAAAGGTGGTTTTCTTTCAACATAAAATCCTTTAATAGAGTTGTTTTGATTTCTACATATGTTCCAGGTTAGGTTGGTCTGTAGCCATTGTGACTGTGCAGTCAATACAACTTTTTCTCCTGTAAAGAAGTAGGCTTAAGTTGTTCAGTGTGTGTGTTTGTTTTGGTTTTTAAACCTATTTTATTTGGGTGGATTTTTAATGCGTGATCTGTTTCCCCAGAGGAGTGACTATGTTGGGTAAAACTCCTTCAGGCTGAGTCACGTATTGCAAGTATTAATGGAGCACATGTGCTGGTGACTGATGCTTGATCTTCTTGGAGCTGTTCAAATGTTAGTGGCAACAGGTCTTTGAATTTTTAGTTTGTGTTATTGTGCAAAGTTAGTTTGACTGGGTTGCCAAGGTAGTTGATATATAAATAAAGGCCTTTAGAGAGATCTGAATGTTTCTAGTTCATTTCTTTACCTTTCCTTGAATTGAGTAAATTCTAAGGCACACCTGTCTATAGCTGCCTGAAAGGAGGTTGTAGACAGGTAGGTGTTGGTCTCTTTACCCAAGTGATAGGTGAGAAGTCAAGAGGGAATGACCTGAAGCTGCAGCAGGCAGCCTCACGTTGGATATTGGGCAAAATTTCTTCACCAAAAGGGCTATCAAGGACTGGGCAGAGGCTGCCCAGGGAGGTAGTTGAGTCACCATCCCTGGAGATGTTTAAAAGGCAAGTAGATGAAGTGCTTAGGATATGTTTTAGTAGTGAACAGGTATGATTGGGCTTAATGATCTAAAAAGTCTTTCCCAATTTAGTGATTCTATTATTCTATGATTCTGTGAGAACTAGCATGCAGCCATCATCAGCTGGATGTCAAAAGCCATGGAGCCGGGGGCATCCTTTTGTGGTGCGTTGTCACAACCAAAGCTACTCCTTCTGAACCTCACCTCTCTTCACAGGCTGCTGAACATCGCTTTGCAACAGGGAGGGCCACCTTGCCAGCTCTGTGCTGCCACATTCTCAGCTCCACAGATGCCAAACATTTGCTTCCTCAAGCAGTCTAGCAGTTCGTCAATTCTTTCTTTGTATTTCTCTTTCACAGTAGGATTTACTGCCCTGAAAACTTGTGTGCCACCTCCTGTTGGACTGTTGATCTCCTAGATGATGTTTGTTCGTCCTTAAGTCTGGCCACATTTGTGTAACCTAAAACCTTTTGGCCTAGGGTTTGAACCCATTTTAGTTCCTAGTTGTATGAGTGAAGCTGAAACAGCCGAAGGCCAAAAATATGGAAAGAGCTTTCTAATCTGACTGTGCACGGGAAGCGAGGTATGGTAATACTCGCTGCAGAGATCCTACGTGTGTGGCTTCTGCTTCTCTTGGGAATTTGTCAGACAGGTGTGTGAGCAGCTGTCAACTAAAGGAAGCCAAAATAACTGTCATGTCCTGTGTGTGAAGACAGAATTTCATGTTTTAAATGCTTTCCAGACTCAGTGAAGTACAGACCTGTAGCTCAAGGGTTCTTGTTATTGCAAAAAGCGACTATTGTTGGCAGATCTTGACATTGAACAAGTATAACTTAGTTTGCTTAAAGTAAGCTCAGATCTTAAAATGTAACGTAGGGGATTTTGAGTGCAGCATTGTTGTGTTTTGACTTTTAGCACAACTTTTTGGTCTTTTGGAGACTTATCAGGATAACGAAAAAAAAAAAGAATTTGCTTTCTTGAAAGCTTTAATGGCTTTGTGAAGTGATCCTCTGTCCTGAGAGCGCGGGATAGTTTCTAGATGGGTTCTTCCTGAACTGCTGCATATGCTGTATGCTTAATCCATCTGAAATAGAGGCATTCCCATATTCAGAAGTGTGTGATGCCTCTGAGCTTCCAGTACCTTCACTGGCAACAGCATATTCTCATCACTGTGAAAACTCGTGGTTTACATCTCAAAATTACTGTGCCTTCAAAGACAAATGTTAAGTGTAGTTCACCCCTAGTGACAGGATAGAGGAGGAAAGTGGATTGTAGAAGTTAAGATTGTGTTAAGCAAAGAGCTATTGAATTAACTCCTGTATCACTGAAAGAGCACTCTTTCTCAGATTGGCTAGTGGTCACTGAAATACCTGAGGTAAACTGGTTTGTGTAAGCTGCTCAAAGACAATTCATATTTACATGTCAGTTGTTTACAGTAAATGAGATCAAGTCAAAATAGCGAGTGCTTGCCAGCTTTTTCAGATGGTGTCACTCTCAAAATATGTGACTATAGGGTGGTAACACTCATTTTTGTTCTTGTTCTCCACTTTTGAGAGTTGTGACCTGCCACTGAAATAGCTCTAGAAATCAGCAAATATTCTAGTAAGAAATTACACCGTTTGGTTTCCAAGATTGTATCCTAGACTTAGGTGAAATAAGAGATTGGATTTCTTCTACTTTTTCCAAAATAAAATTACAGCTTACAGGTGCTCAGTACTCAAGCCAAATGCTGTGCTTGTTTGTGATTGTTCTTTCTGACCTTTTTAATTTGTTTTGCAGCTTTAGGTGAGGATTCAGAATGGGAGACAAGCCTCTCTGGGAGCAGATTGGGTCCAGCTTTGTACAACATTACTACCAGCTTTTTGATGCAGACAGGACTCAGTTAGGATCAATATATGTAAGTATCTACAAAAGGGGGCTGGGGCTCTCTCCCATTATCTGTTTAGGCTTCTCTATTTTGACGGGTGGAAACATACAGGGTGGTATAGTGGGTTTTATCCTGATTTTACAGCATCAGTCAGTGCAATTGCACCTATATTTATTACATTTCTTTTACATTTCGCTCCTATTTTGAGCTTTGTCTGCCTTATCTTTAGGGTGTCTGACTCAAAACCCCCAGCTGGCAGCAGGCAGTGGCTTGTAGCAGAGAGGTTTGGTGATGATCCTGTGATTAAATTCTCTGTAAAAGCAAATATGCTGGCCTTAGTTTTCCATTAATTTACAGGCAGGGATTTACTTGGATCCTTCTTGAAATGGGATGTGATTTAAGTCCTACTGTGTTTAGTTTTCTTGCAGGTGTTGCACCTCATGCTGTATTAATCCTCAGAATACTAAAATAGGTTTAAAATTTTGAATCCAGTTTATTTATAAAGTTAAAGAAATTTAGACTCAGCTTAAATTTCTTCAAAAATAAAGTTTATTTTTGTTCTTTATTTGGAGCAAAATAGACTTGGTTTCCAAAATGAAAGGCTTGCAAACCCAAGGAACGTCAGCTTTCGGTTTTGGGGGAAGACTTCTCCAGAACATGCAAAGTGCTCTGTGTGGTTGATTGCTGGTGGTGGGAATGCTGCTGGGTGGCTGAGTTGCTTCAGCAGGATGCTCAAGTCCAACAAGTCTTCCAGCAGTGTATCCTGTTTTTCTGCCTGCCTCTTTTTTCATCTGCTGGATGAATTGTTTGAAGCTTCACCAAGCTCTTGGAGGACTGACACTGTTGCAAGATGGCTGTCACCACTCCTCCTTAGAGCTCAGCAGTATCCACCAGCACTGGATTTATGCTTTGGATTGCTGCGTATTTGCCATGTGCAGGATTGCTGTCTTATTTTGGCTGAAGCTGTGTACAGAGAGCTGTAAAGCAAGAAAAGCAAGTAGCTGTGTTCAATCTGCAGTTCTAAATGTGAAGGCACTTAGCATGTTTTTATGAAAATGTACAAGGTTCTCAGAAGTTGGGTGGCAGGTACAGGTTAATCTAAATTCCTGGAAACATGGCCTTCCATACAATGAACTCTTGAGCTTTTCTCACCCTCGGGGGTCTTCCTGCCTTTCATCATTCAATGGAGATACCTATGCAAATGTAGGCAGGAGAACTGTTGTGGTGGTCACTGTTTTGTGGAGATCCTAAACTTTGAAGGGTGGGACCCTGTTTTGTGTGGCTGAAGTGTACCCAGGTCACAGCTTCTCTAACTAAGAGAAGGGTCTGCTGAAATACTCTTTCACCAATGAGCTTTTTACCTTCAGAGACCCTGTGGGCACAAACTTAATAGCATAGAGGAATGCAGCAGGGAGCTCTTGGATTTGTTTTGCTTCTACTGCAAGGTTCAGTTTTCTCCTTTAGTGGTGTGATCCAAGTCAATGGAGCTTTTGTCACCTATTCCAGGTAGGGATCTGGGCCAGCTGCTTTTGCTGTGAATTGCTTGAGTTACGTGAGCTGGAGCACTAAATCAAAGACTTGTTTTGCAGGAAAATGCTGTAGCAGCTTCTTCCCTCTGCTTTGGGTGTGTGGCTACTTAAAATGAAATATTTTTATACTGCTGTCTCATCTGTAGGGCTTTTGGGATAGGGAAGGGGATTCTTTTTTTTTTTTTTCTTGAAGCAGTTCCTCCCAGACTGTTGATGCAGCAAGTGGCCATGACAAATAGTAGGGAGTCAGAGGAGCACAACTTGGGTACAATGTGAAATTGTAGTGTGTTTCAGGTAAAACATATTTCCTCATCAAATTAATCTATGCCCTCTGCTGCCCTTTGAAACATCAGGAGGGTCCTGTACCACTCTGTGCTCACCTACTGATTGCTTAAGGGGATTTGGTAAGGCAGGTTCTGGATCTTCTCTGCTTTTACACCTTTCTGTGTTTGAAGGCTTGAGAGAACATCCTCATGCCCTGGTACCATCACCTTGCTTCTCAGGTGATTAATATCAGGGGCTGATGTCTCATTAGTTGCAAGTGCTGTCAGCCAGATAGCTTGTTGTGTGTTGTTAGATTACACAGTATGGGTTAAGTCCGTTTACTCCTAAAAGGGTTATTTATGCCTGAACTCAATGGGAGGCTGTATCAGTGTCTCTTCACCACACTGCTTTTGGTTGTATCTATGACCCTGAAACGCCTTGTGCTGTTGCCCTTGCTCTCCCTTGTTCTTTTGGCTCCACCTGCACTGCAGAGCTGCTTCTGGTGCTACGTGGAGGAGCAAAAGCTTTTCTTAGAGTGACTGTGACTGTTGTTCAGGTTCAGCACAGTGTGTGTGTCTCAAAGAAGTGGTTTTTTGATATGGTGTGGGTCAGAAACAGGCCCTGGTAAGGCTACCAGAGGGCACACAAATGGCGTTCTTTGTAATCTGCCATTTTCTGCCTAAATGTTCAGCGTTTCAGTAAGAATTGAAGACTGAATGGGGAAGAGGCAGGAATTGTGTTCCTGGAGGTCTTTAAACTCAAAAGAGCAGAAGCAATAGCCATCTGTGGTAACATACACAAGAATTTGGGCTGTCATGTAGAAGGTTAGGATGCTGTTTGGGGATGGCAGCAGACAGACTTTGAGCTCAGTAGAAACCAGTTAAATTTAAGACTGTTTGCCAGTGTTTAAAACCGGATTTGAGAAGGCAGAGCTATGTCAACAATATAATATTGCAATTCTAGTTTAAACAGTGTGCGAAGCATAATAGGAAATTTCTTTCTTGTTCTTGTGGTGCCTGACATAGCTTGCTCAGAATGCCCTCTCTCATGTCCTGGAAGAATTTGTAAACTGAAGTACTTCAATTAGTACATGTCACACAGGGCAGTCTGGAAGACCCTTAGAGATTACACTGTTTTGCTGATGTGATTAGGGTTTGCAAGTCCATACTTGAGATGAAAAAAAATCTGGTGATACATCTCATCTCATCTCATCAGGTTTCTTCATATATATTTAACTTTTCACATATTTATGTCCATGGTGAAGGAAGGAGTTGTGCCTTTTAGACTTTTTTCTGAACATTAACTTTAATCGAAAGGCAGGGATTTTTTTTTGCTGGTAGAGTCATGATAATGAAATTTAATCTACTTAATTTCTAGTTGGTTATTTCATACTTTTTTTGGGCTGCTTTTTGTGGTTTCTTTCCGTTTCTCTGAGGTAGTTTACTAATAACTGGATTCTAAGGATATAGAGAAAGTATAGCCTGTTACCAGGATTGCTTAAGGGTTACTGAAGCAGGTTAATGATGTTTTTTTCTTTCCCCTCAGATTGATGCATCATGCCTTACATGGGAAGGACAGCAGTTCCAGGGCAAAGCAGCTATTGTTGAAAAACTCTCTGTAAGTCTGTAATCCTCTTTAAATGCTTGGAAAACAGTTCTGAAGACTATAAATGAATTGCTTCCGAAAATTTGATATTTGACTTCAGCAGTTTAAAATTCTTGAACGTGGGACTTGTGCTTCCAGCGTTTGGTCTTCAAAAACTGTTACTTGTGATTTATTACATGTTCTTTTGATGGCTCTAGTTGTGAAATGTTGAGGGATTGTTAGTTCACAGGGTTATTTTTTGATGACAATTGCATCTGAGAGGATTGGTTTATTTTTAAAAAGGTATAGTTCATAAGCTGACCCCTGATGTAGAGGAATGAAATGTGGTTTGTCCTTTTAAAGCATGCCAAGGAAGTAGCAGTAGCAAAACAGTTATTTGGAACTCGCTGTCACAGAGACTAAACATTGCAAGGAACAATTTGTTTTCTGATACATAAACCACAAATTAATTCTGTGGTGGAGAACCTGACTTATCCTCAGTGCAGCATTTCTTGGCTGTTCAGATATGACCAGTTATGGTTCAGGACTTTGAAACTTTCAAGTGAGAGGAAAGCCTTTCTTACTGTATAGAAACTGAAAGTCACTGTCCTTGTTCATTTAGCTAAACTGGAGAAGTTTTAGCTTTTGGGTAAATCCATGCTTCTGTTTTAAAGCTCTCATAAAATTAGGAAGTTGTTTTCTTGAGATGTGTGGAGGGGAATGCTTTGGGTCCTCAGACATTCTGCTCAGAGCATGGTACATCAGGCAGATGTACTGTTTTTATTGCAAATTGAGAAGAAAAATCCTTAACCTAGAGGCTACTGTTATGTGTTTTGGAATCACTGCGTTCATCCAAGGGATCTTTAATGGTAAAGGCTGAAGTTTGCCCTTGATTTAGGTGTCTGCATTACCTTTGAGAAGGCTGCAGACCTTGCACAGCTGGCAACTCCTTGCTTCTCGACAGTCAAGCTCCAGAGTCGCTTGTTTGTGTACTTGGTGTACTTTAGACTTCTGGGCTAGTGGCCATTTAGATGCCAAACCAGCTAAACGTTTGCTTGGCCACCGTGTCTGACTGCTGCTTGGATCTGGTCCAGTGAAAGTCAGCCCCTTTCCCACTAGAGCTTTGCTTATCTTTCCCTTCCCTGTCTGTGGTACCGGTTGGGCTTTCTGGATTCTTGTACTTGGGGTTGTCCATAGTCAGAATGTGAATGTGGTGTAAGTTGAAATAGAAGAGTTACTCCCCAATGTCTTGTATTTTTGAAGGTGTTGCTTGCACACAAAACTCCAGGCGTACTCACATTGGCTTCATGAGCATCAATGGAAATAAAATAGGAAAGGTGGATGCATGGATTTCAAATCTTGAGTGCTGACTCTGGGCCAATCATGTTTCCTTTGTATTCATAGTAACTTTAACAAAGGAGCAAATTTGGAGTTGTCTGGTAGACCCCAAGCATTAGATTGTGTAATCTTTTAATACTGTTCAGAGCAGAGGAGCTTTATGCCTTCATTGTTTGAACTTTTAGCTGAGAGATGATCTGAGGCTGTTCAGGCAGTGTCATTAGACTGGGAAAATGTAGTGTTTACTGTGTATGGTGACATTTCTTGTCTGTGTGCTTGAAAAATGCAACTTTTATGATCAATCCAGCCTGCGTATTATCAAGTTGGAACAACTTTGTGCAGTACTACCAATAACACTTTGTAACGTTGGATTTGCTTGATCTTTGTTTAATAATGCAATGACTGTACACTTCCTTATTTTACTTTCTTTTTGTTTTAGAGCCTCCCTTTCCAAAAAATACAACACAGCATCACAGCACAAGACCACCAACCTACACCTGACAGCTGTATACTCAGTATGGTAGTGGGACAGCTTAAGGTAAACTTTCTGTTACAAGCTAACAGATGCTTATGTCTTAGATTTTCACAGGGTCACCCAATATCTGAAAACATTAAAATGCTCTCTTGAATGGGGAAGGAATGCTGGTAAGCTTGCATTGAGGTGTCATCCTTAGGGTGTTCAAGGCTGTCAAGAAACTGCTCATCCCTTCAGATAACTACACTAGGAAAGAGGCCTGTAGTTTGAACCATATGTTCCTGCGAAGTACAACAATTTTTACTCTGCGTACAAATACCATATGGGCTCTAGAAGCATCGGTACTTCCGTTATCCTGATGCAGTAAGGGTTCAGTGTTCCCTGTTGCACTTGAAAGCCTTGTTATGGTGTTCTTGGGCAACATAAGCACATCTAGTTTAACGTGCTCTCTGATGTAATGTATGCATCAAACTGATTTAGCAGACCTTTTTTCTTAGCTGACAGCCATTCAGTGAGACCATGCTTTTCCTTGCTGTCACAGGACACAAGAATACAGTCCTGGTGTTAATGCAGTCCAGTATCTCTAGTCAAAACTGGTTCGGCAATGGAGTGTTTGAGATCAAAGGCTTCTTGTTGAAATAGCTTCTCCTTGTGAAGAAATCAGATTATTCTGACTGTGGTATGATTACTTTGCTGTTTGAATTACACTACTGAACTGCATAACTTACCCAACCTCCTGTTCTTTTTATGAAATGTTGCATCTTAATATACTAGGACCACAGACTTGCAAATTAATGAAAGAAATTGTCCTTGAATTTGCAAAAATATCCTGTGTGTAAAGTCAGCTGCAGGCAGAACTTGCTCTCAGTGGACAGTATTTAATTAAAAAGTGTGAAATCGCATAGCAATAGTTAGTTATTGGAATTAGCTGTGTCAGGGTTTGGTCCAGCCATGCTGTCAAGTCAGGACTCTTAGGACTGGATGGCTTTAGAGTTACTTGAACTCAGATTTTTCTAAAATAGCTATTTAGGTTTCCTTTTCCTATTAACTCTGAATGGCATCTCTGATATCAAAACATTCAAACCTCCACTGACTGTACTGTTAACTGAGCAAACGTAGGACTGAAAGTTAGAATCTGCTTGCTTAGCTATTCTCCCTGATTGTTTTGGACTGGGCAGTTGAGAAGAACAGTTCCCAGAGTATTGCATCCACTTCTAAGCCTAACATAGATAGCTTTGGCTCTCATTAAAATTGCTCCCGCTTTTTCGCTGCAAGTTGGATTCCAGCTTTTTTGCTCTTCCTGCACACACTTTGTTGAGGGGAGACAGCCCCATGTGGACAGCACTGAGTTGCAGTCCTAGTCTCGCCTGTCTTGCTCTTGGGTTTGCACAAAACTCAATGATGTAACCAAGACTTTTTGTCTCAGTTTGTTGGGATGCTCATATCTGTACCTGGTTTTGCACAGTCATGTTTTTAAGGTCATTGCAAATCATTAAGCAGATCCCAGCTTGCAGCAGCAATAGTGTCATGACCTGTGGCAAGATTCTTAAAGATTCTGTAAAGCTATTGGGGTTTTCTCATACTTTAGTATGTTGTTAGAGTTATAGATGCAGTCTAGAAGCTTTCCATAAATACCATGGCTTGAAGTAGTATTTCTTACTGTGCTTTTTTTAATCTTCTGAATAATTCAGGGATCACATGATAGTACATCTGAATACTTGGAAAGAACATATCAAAGTATGCCTGTTGTGATCAAATGCAACTTGTTTCTGAAGTTTTAGTAGGAAAGGCAACTTTTTTTACTCTTCATGCATACACATCTTCAATCTTAGCATTAAAAAGCACATTTTAATGCCCGGAAAATGCTGTTTCTCAGGAAGAGTGCAAAAAGGCAAAGTCAACTTAGAGCTTTGACTTCTGGCTTCTGCCTTGTATGATACTTATACAAGTGGGCAAATGAAATATGCAGTAACTATTTCTGCTAGTACACAAAGTTGGTTGTCATAGGCAGCGAATACTTTTTCTTGTGCTAATCCACAGGTATGGGCAGCATTTTAATGCATCTCAGTGTTGTTCTTAATACTATACAGTAAATGTGAACAACTGGGTTCCATTAGAGCATTCTAAGATGTGGCTCAGCAGTAGCTCCAGTTGAACAGGATACACTTTAATGCATGAACAGGGAACAGTGTACTTGGTTTCATTTAAAAATTGCCTTCTTATGGTGTGGCTGTTCTTCTCAGCTCCTATTTGTTGTTCTTATGGAAAACTGTAGAGACATTTTCACAAGGAAGGGGACTTTCAAGAATCATCAACAGGGTTTGAAGGGAAAAGCCATGCCTCCTGCTTACTATTCAGTTATCCTTTTCATGGAACTGAGAGCCGGATTCTTCAGAGCCCTGTACAATTAATAAATGCTTCTGAATACTCTGTGGTTTTTGAAAACTTACATTTTCTTATGTAGTGAACAAGCATGCATAATGCTTTTAATAGAGTAATCCAAGAAAACAATGCTGGAATACCTGGAATGTGCCCTTTCTAAGTAGTCATTCTTGGCATGATTTTTAAGTGGATTTTCTAAGGCCCTAGGTGCTTGACTTGCTAGTTCCAAAGGTTTAGTGGAAAGTCATTCTCAAGTAAGCTGAGTGCATCTTGTGTTTCTTCCCTAAAACAACTTTATTATGGCCTTATTTGAATTTAACGGGTGGTGGGGGGGGGGTGGTGGTGAATGACACCAAATGACAGCAGAAAAACTTTCTGATCCCCATGCATTTACTATGGGGTGAACTGCTACAAATTGTCACAAAGCCTCAGCTCTCTTAGCTGTACAGTAATAGCTCTGAAGAAGCAATGGGGTCAAGGACTATTACTGTCAAATTCTGCATTTTCTTTACCAGAGGGTTATGCCTTAAGTAAACCTGCAGGTTTGGGTTGTTTTGAGCTGTTGGCCTACCCTGCTGGCCTGGCAATTACATGGGGTCAGCTGGAATCATTCCTGCCCTGAGACAAGCTCAAGATGTGTATCTACCTCTGTGTTGCACCAGTCTGCAGCCTGGCACACTGATGCCAATAAGAACTCAAAAGAAAACAAAACATCTTTTGCAGCAGAATAATCATCTGCATTGAGAGGACCGGACACAACAACTTCTTCAAGGAGATGTTGGGGAGTAGAAGAGCACCCAAGTAGGGTGAACAATACAGACAAGGGTCTAAGTTGTGAGCAGAGGTAGTACAGTAATTGCTGTTATTGACAGTTTACAAGTAAACACGTGAAAGATCCTCTTTAATGGATGCTGGGATAGGCAGTAACTTTTTTTATCCTTTTGTAGAGGTATAGTAAATGTACCTTCACTTACTCTAATTCTGTTATTTTTATTGCTGTTCACTGCCTGGGTGCATGCTTGCTTCTGTAGTCCGGGAAGAGTAAGCATCAGTTTAAACCTTTAGGAGTGAGTTTCATTTGGGCTGTTGCTACTTTGCCAGCATTCACCCAAAGTGTTAGCTGGTGTTTCATGGTGCTTTCCCTAGTAACCTATTTCTCCTGTCGTGCTCAGGCAGATGATGACCAGGTTCTAGGCTTCCAGCAAACCTTTTTGTTGAAAAATATTCAAGGTGCCTGGGTGTGCACCAACGAAGTCTTCAGGCTAGCCCTCCACAACGTTTAGCTCTCTGCCTTTTCTCTCCTCCACGCAGTCCTCGCTGTCCTGGCTGAGTAAGGAGTGCTTTCTTCTGTCACCTGGTCTGGGCTGAGAAGCATGGCTGTGGCTTGCACCTTCTCAGATCTGTGGCTGTCCCGAGAGTGTGAATTTTAAAGCTATTGTTGCAGAATTAATTGCGAATAACTAATTGTTATGCAGTGTTTCCTAGCCTTAGAAGGGAAGGGAAATTTGCAATATCCCTGGATGCTTTTGTAATGCATGCTGAACACTTGAAGTGTTGCTTAAAGCCTGCTAAATGAGGTTTAACATGTGAAAGGACCTGCTATCCTAAGTAATTAGCCTTTCCTTTGAGATAAGGGTAGCAAGCCTGCAGTTCAATGAACAGTTGCTGTGGGGTGCTGGTGAGAGAGGAAGATTGTCTCTGACCAGATAAGAGGAGAAAAGTTGTGTTTTTCTACTAAGTTTTGCAGCCAAATCTGCATTAAAAAGTAGAGTTGAATCTAATAGTTTGACATGACCCAGAGCTCTATGAGATGAGGACTTTCTACAATTTTGAGCCTACAAGTGAAAAGGGAGGCAGAAAAGCTGAGAGAGGCCCAAGAGCTGCCAGAATTGCCAGTGTTCCAGAGCTTATGGAGCTGGGAGAGGAGGGAGCTGAAAGCAATTTGCCCAGAGTGTAGGTAGAAAGCAGCTGAGTATTTCCAACAACCTGAAAGCAAACTGTTCTTGGTGCCAGACAGTGTAACAAAAGACAGTGGTTGAAAACCACAACTTGGGAGGTTCATGCTGGACACAAGGGAAAGATTTTTGGTTTTTTCACTGGAAAGATGAAAACCTGGTAAATGTCTGGATACCTTGTGAAACCTCTGTGCTTGGAAGACTCTGCTAGGCAAATCTGTGGCTGATGTAGTTGCTGTAGTTCATGCTCATGCTGAGCATGAGGCTGGACTGGAAACACAAATATCCTTCCAATCTGATTTTGACTTCTTTAAATTTTCTGTTTTAATTCAAGGATGTCATGCAAGAATTTGATCTGCATAAAGGGAAGTTTAGTGGGAAAAAGCCCATGTGTTTCAAGCCTGAGGATGGCTCATTGAGCCTCATTTACATCCAGTTTACATTGGATGTAAATTTTGAGTTGGACATAGCCTTACTGACACCTTTTACCCTTACTTTCCACTATTTTACCTATCTGAGCTGTGATGAAGATCCAAAATAAAATGGGATAGGATTAGTCTATGCCTTCTAGAGCATCTCAGGTCGCTCTGTTGCGACTTTGTTGTATGTTAATTGGACATATTCAGGATTTGGGGAATGGACTATAAATGATTTAATTTGCCTTAAATATAGTCTGGGATTTTCCTTGGTTTTAAAGTATATTGCTCCTCTATACTGTGGAAACATAACATGAGAGGAATAAAGAAAGCAATAATGTGATTTCATTGTGGGAATTTGCTGTATGTACAACATCAAGTGCATGGGAAAGAATTCCCTTTTCTTTTAATCTTCATGTATTCAGTCCTGAATTGCTTAAGGAAGGCGGAAGTTCTCCTCAGGCCAAAGCACCAAGCGCTGCTGTGCAGCTGGGCTTACTGGAAATTGAGGAAACCTACACTAAAACTTGACTAGTGGTGATATCTTTTCTTTTTTCCTCCCAGAGGTCTATTTTTAATGTGTGCTTGCGTCAGTAGTGACATGCTCAAAGTTTGGTGTGCAAACTACTTACGCATCTTGTAACAGATTCATCAGTGACCTAGGAAGAGGAGACCATAGGACAACTGAGAAGACACTAAATGCTTATTAATAGTTGTGATTAGAAGTAATTCAAGCTGAAATGATTCTGCCTGGCAGGTTCAAACTAAGCCATTTGAAAGGAACTGACACAAATATGAACTAATTCAAATGGAGTCAAAATGGATAGAATTAATAACATGCTTTATGGAGTAATTTCTCAGACTTTAATATACAGCTCTCTGCTACTCAGTTTTCTTGGGTTCTTCCATGTCCAAGAACCTTCCAGCTGTCAAGCAGCAGTGAGACTACACCAGGGTGTAAGCATTACATCCAATATGTTGGAAAAGCAAGAAAAGGGATAAACCCATTGGTTTCAGAGCCCAGGCCATCTCTTCTGCATGGATACACAAGCATCTTTTGGGGTCAGATGTAATAATAATACTTCCCCTGAAACAAATGGCATGACGGCTGTCATATGTGCTAATGAACTGGATGGATGGCTGGTGTAATCCAGTGTAATTGCTTGTGTTCACACTGTGCTGCTTGTCATGGACCCTCTGCCTAAAGCAAAGGGAGGTGTATATAGATGTGATAACACACTGCCCAGTTCATCAGCCTCTTGACTTCATTGACACTTGCCTTGCTAGAGAATTGTTATTTCATTTCCTGAACACTTGGGACTCACTTATGCTTTTGGCCTTACTTGTTGCCTTCTTATTTTCTGGCTGCAGGAGGGTGGTTTCCTTATTCACTTTTTGTCATTCATGGTTTTGTAGTAATTTTATATTATGCCTATTCTCCCAACCCTGATCACATTTTTGCAAGCTAGAGAGTCACACTCAATTTACTTTCCTCAGTAGGAAACCATAGCTGGATTATCTTTCTTGTCATTCTCTGACCTTTTCCTTATTCTATCACTTTTATTTTCTTTTTAAAAAAAAGAGAAATGCATGCAGGATTTACTGTGGGTGCTCTTTGTGCATTTATGCATTTGCTCGCTTATGGGGTTTGGTTCTCTGCTTTCCCTAATCATTGCTAACACTGTGCTTACCTTGATAGCTTTTGAGTTCTGAGCCTGCTTAAAAAGAAACAAAAGTATGTTCCATTATTATTTCAGTATTGCTTTCCCTCTCAGGGAAATGGCCCTCTCAGGCCATAGCTAATCTAGGACCATTTTTGTTTTCCTCTGTGGATTAGCATACACTGACTGAAACTACACATCAGCTACACTGTTTTATTTCCTAGACAGTTGCCACTGAAATCCTTGCAGTGGTTTGGGATTCGAATACTGCTTTTACATGTGTTTGATCCAGCCAGTGCTCTGCATGCTTGCTCTGTTGTGATGCAACTGATGTCCTTGGCAAGTTGCTCCTCAAAGCAGGCTTGTGTCACAGTCACTTTATCACTTACAGGAATATTTTTTTTTTAAATAAAGATTTTTTTTTTGTTTATTTTTGAGTCTGCATTGCTCTTCAACCTTTCCATTTGCTGTTCTTGGATGGCAGCAGAGCACTGAGAATAATCAGAAGCAATAAATCAAGAAAGATTTATTAATAATTAATAAAGAATAAATCAAAAGCAATTTGACAGGGTTTCATGTGCTCCCCTGGCTGCTGCTTGTCAGTGATTTTTTTTTTAATGCATTTCCCCCTTTTCCGAAGCTGTTGAACTAATTGTATGCTAATAGAGGTTAAAATCCTTCAAAAATGCTGAATTGAATACACTATGGTTAGTATCAGAAGATTGTTTTATAGTGAGTTCGTGCACACTGTTCAGATTAAATCCTGTTATGTGATTTCCACCTTATTTGGGAGTCATTTATTATTCTGAGGCTTTGATTTCTGCATGATGTCACCAAGGAGACTGGTGACAGTAGGAGGGAGAACTAGTCTCCCTCTGATACTATTTTCTGCTTTTATAGTATTATAATAAATACAGCGCAGGCACTATTAGCCACCTAGATGAATTGTCAAAGGCAAAAGTTGAGGTGCTGCTGTGAAGATCCCTGTGTTTATAACATCCCCTCACAGCCTTAGCATGTGCTTTGTTCCCTTTGAGCTGTTCCTGGACAGTGGAAGAAGGAAGCCCTGCATGCTTGGCCAGCTGTACTGCTGCAGGAAAGCTTTCAAAAGCATCTGTCACTACCTGGATTGTTCAGGAGATACTGTTGATACTGTTAGAGAAACTCCCTCCTGTCATCAAAGCACAGTATCGTACAAACTAACATTGAAAACACATTGGTTCCTGGGTGTAAGGCCCAAAGAAAATTAGTGATTCTGCACTGAGGCAGGCATGTTCCTATTAGTGTGGTAATGCTGGAACAAAATGTCTGCAAGCCTTCCAGGAAAACCCCAACTCCAGATGCCGTTGCAGGATTTCTGTGTCATTGGGCCATAGCTGTGTGTCTGCAAAGTACATTGGAACAGAACCTCTGGTTGCATTAGCATCTCTTGAGGTACTAGGCATCTTGCAGCATGTGACATCAGTGTTAACTGTAGCTTTTGCGTAGTCATATCGTGAGTTTTAGAACATGTTTTTGAACTTTTTTTCTTCTTTTTCTGCAGGCTGATGAAGACCCTATCATGGGATTCCACCAGATATTTCTATTAAAGAGCATCAACGATGCCTGGGTTTGCACCAATGACATGTTCAGGCTAGCATTGCACAACTTTGGCTGAGCTGGAAACCCCGAGGCACCCGTGCTATTTTTTTTTTCCCTCCTCTCCTCTTACTGTTATTCTTCACACTCACGGAACATTCCAAATATCATACACAAACCTGCAGCACTGCAGAGCGTGAGCAAGCAAGACCTGTGCCCTGCCCTTCTGCTGAGTTTACATTGTCACTAGATGAATTTCTTGTGCATGATGTTTGGAAGTTAGACTTAGCTGCATTTGACAAGAGAAATTTGTGTTGTACCAGCATGCCTCGGAAAGAAGTTATAATGTTCAAGGTTGATATGTACTGACAGGATGCTCTATAACCCAAAGAAAAGAAAGAACAGCAGCCTGTACAGCCCAGATATTGATTTGTTCAGATGTTTCAATGCTACATTACACAATAAAACTGAGATTTTCTTAACAGTTTACATTGTTTTAATGAATCAGATATGGAGTTTATAGTACTGCTTGCTTTAGATCCTTCACCTGCCTGGTTTGGGGGTGTTTACAAACTGAAAGCATTTAAACTGAAGACTATGTGGTAGTTGTACTGTCAAAGGCAGCTCAGGCATGTCCTTGACCATACAACTTCTTTTACCTACCCTCTCAACACTTTAATAGCAGACTCCTAGTGTCTTTTTTTTAATGCTGACACAAGGGTGACAGCAGTCATGGTAGGATGTAATTCATCTTCATGACATCTGTTGTGTTCACCCTCAGAGCCAAATGGGACGCTATATTGTCTTCTTGGACAAACACAGGGATCTCCTGCAGTCTATGGTGTCTTTCTAGCATCCCTTCATTGTAACGTGCATAGTATCATGTTTGCTGTGCAGGTATTCACAGTGTCATGGCTGCTGTGTGTACACACCTTCCATGAGATGGGCCAGTAGCCCACCAGGGAAGGAGTTCAGTAAATCAATCTGTCCAGCAATGAGCCAGCAGGGGAGAAGAGCACGTTAGCTTCACCTTCAGCCCTCACTACACCATTGGGCCCCAGTTCCCAAAGGCTTAGCACACCTTGCTGAGCTTGGGTTTCCCAAGTATAGAGAACTTAGCATTTCTCTTTCTGAGACTTGTCAGTATAAGCCTAGGATGGGCTGTGCTTCAGCTGATTGTTTCTGAAATCCCTCTGCTTTGGCATTTTTTGGAGGCCGATGTTAGGGTCCTCCCCTTCAGTACCACAGTGTTCTCATATAGTCCCTGTTTCAGGTGCAGGATTGTTCTTCCATCACTGCTTCTGTGCTATGGAAGTTGTACTCAAAAGTAGTCGTATGAAGAGATGACCTCTCTAAGTAGAAAGAGGCTTTTTGTATGGTCACAGCGGAGCAAGTTTCCTTATGTTGTAGCTCTGGATGTGACTGGCCTGGCAGAGGAGAGTATCTCAGAACAGGTCTGAGTTGGGAACCTTGCCCTCCAGAAGGTTCTTGTCCACAGGGTCAGCGTGGTTCTTAGAACAATGAGCTCACAAAACCTAGTTTAAGAGTCAGGTTCAAGGAATTCATATCTGGCAGGTGTAAAAGCTAAGTAAAATAAGATTCTTCTAGGCCATTGAAAGTTCAAAGCAGTTATCTCCTGGATCTGATCATGTGGATCCCTCTGAGGCACTTTCTGTGCCCTTCTCCACGCAGCCATTGACTCCTGTGTCCGGAGGAGCCCAACCCCAGCAGGTCTGAACTGGCGCTGCCTGGTGCTGCCCAGGTTTGCTACCTCAGCTCCTGTACTGCCAGCGCTGGGCCAAGCCCCGTGCTCTTCTCCTGTGCCAGGAGCTCTTCCTGGAGGTTACTCTCCCCTCCAACCAACCTGTTTAAACCCTTCGTGAGTGGGACCTAGAATCATGGAATGGTTTGCGTTGGGAGGGGTCTCAAAGCCCATCCAGTTTCACCCCCTGCCATGAGCAGAGACACCTCCCACAGCCCAGGCTGCCCGAGCCCCATCCAACCTTGGACACCTCCAATGCTGGGGCAGCCACAGCTTCCCTGGGCCACCTCCCCACCCTCACAGTAAACATTTCTTCCCAACATCTAATCTGTATCTCCCCTCTTTCAGTTTAAAACCATCACCTCTTGCCGCACCATCCCTTGAAACCTGGACGAGGTGCTCGGGGCTGGGGTTCAGCAGCAGACGGGGGTGCTTGCAGTCCATCCCCCCATCTTCCTCAAATCCCTGTGTCGGTGCTGAGGGGCCGCAGCGGGGATTTCCGTGACGCCGGGCTGGGGCGGGGGATCCGGAACGCTGTGTCTCGGGGGCCGTTTCCGCCCGGAACGCTCTGCCTCGGGGGCCTTTTCCTCCCGGAACGCTCTGTCGCGGCGAGGTTTCCGCTCGGCGCACAGTCCGGGCCGGAGGCGGAAGCTCGGGCCGGGCCGGGTCGGGTCAGCGCGGCGGAGGCGGCGGGAAGCGGGCCGGGCCCCATGGCCTCCTCCTCCAGCATCGACATCGAGGACGCGACCCAGCACCTACGGGACATCCTCAAGCTGGACCGACCGGGAGGTGAGCCGGCGGCGCGGGGCGGGGCCGCCGGGTGTGCTGGAGGCGTCTCCCGCCGCTGGGCCCAGCCGCTCCGACCCGTCAGCTCGGGGCGGCCCGGCGGGAGGGACCCTCGCTTCGGGGAGAGAGGGCTCGGGCTGAGCAGAGCGGGAGCAGCTCGGCCCAGAAGCTGAACCCCCTCCAAAGCTGAGCCCCCCCCCCCCTAGAACTTAGCCCCCAAAGGTCGCCCCTGCTGCCGGACTCCAGGCTCGTCTCATCCCAGAGGCGCTGCTGCTGGGAATAAAACATTCCTGACCTCCTCAGCCCAAGGCTCCCTCCTCTGCTAAAAGCACTACGTGTTTGTCCCAGCTGTTTTACTGGGCTTAATGGAAGAGGCTCGTCGAGGCTGGTGCCATCCTCGCTTTTTCCACAAAGTCTTTGCTCCCCTTCCTGTTTGAACGTGAAATGAGATCGCATATACCTCTCTTGAAGTGGTTTTGAGTTCTCTCTCTTCGCTTTGAGCTGTTAGTACATTTCTCCACTCAGAGTGCAGCGAGCATCCTCCTGCCTATGGATATACCTGTGATGAACAGCAACAGGTTAGGGGTCAGCTGTGCAAAACGTGTTCCCACTCTGCTGTGGGTGTAGCCCCTCCCTCAACTCTCCCTACGGCTTTTTGAATCTACTGTTGTGTTTCCATCAAACCTGGTGATCTAACGATCTGAAGGAGGCTGAGACTGTGAACGTTATGCAAAATAAACTTAGCTTTTGGATAGAGGGTAGAATCTATACCCTTGTTGTGTGCCTGTTGAGGAAAAGGTAGGACTAATATAGCTTCTGAGTGTCTTGAGAGTCGGTACAAATGTGCTACCTCCAAAGGAAGTGCCACACGTGCCACCTTTTACTTAGCTAAAGGATGAGAGGCTGGATGCAGGATTGTTGTGGGAGGAGTATAGAGGCACGAGGAGCGACGAAGCAGACCTCCAGGAGCAGCTTCCTTAGTTTTACTGCCCTTGTTTCTGTAGTGCTTGGGTGCTCCTGGGTTATACTTCTCATAAGAAAGAGCATTTTTCCTTTACAGTGCAGCACTCTGCGCTTGAAAGACTGAAAGTGGAACTCAATGCAGGGATGAAGAACACTTGTTTCCCAAGTGATTTCTGAACTGAGAGGTTGCATTGTGGTTGGGAAATGGTTGGAATTTTTTATCTCAAAGTGTCAAGACTTTCCCCTGAAGCAGCATCTCTTGCTGGCTGAAGCACAGAAGTTTACTGAGCACGGCTTATTTTTATTTTCCTTCCTTCCTAGTCATTCTCTTCATATCTTCTCTGTCAAGTCTACTATATGAGGAGGCAGCTGAGTGGAAAAAAAAAAAGGGAGAAAATGGACAGTAATTCAAGAAGTAAGGAACCTATGGTTGTTCTTGCCAGAAATTACTGCCTGTGTAGTAGCAAACAGAACCAGAAGAACTAGGTATAAGAGTAGTTGTTTGTAAACTGCAGGCCTCTGAAAATCCTGTTAGGATGTCAGAAGAAAGAAAAACTGGGGGATCTTTCAAGGCTTTTGAAAGAAAATAGAAGCAGCTTCATAAATTCCATGTGCTGACCTAAAGCTGCTGTGGTTGAGGTCCTCTCTAGCTGTAGTTTCTGTTGTACTGTGGGTTTCACTTACTGGGTTTCACCAGATTTTAATATCTGGTGGAGGCTAATGTAGCTGCTTTCCACGGCTGTTACCACTCTGAGTTTTGTTGCACTACGTACATATAGCTATGAGCAGCCTAATGTTATTCTAGGTGCTGTCCTGGCAGATGACAAGGAGCACTCCCTGCTCTAAAGAGTTTACAACTGTCATAACACTGTTTTTAGTTCTGCTGGTTTCGGTAGGTGAAAATGCAATCCACCACCAAAGTCTCTTTTGCTCCAGTTTTGGCAAACATCACCCGTTGCTTCCGAAGCTCCTGCCCTGATTTGTGCCTGCACCAAGGGGAAGCTGTGTCATCAAACCATGGAGCTCCCAGCTAGGGCACAGGGACAGGTGCTGCAGAGGAGAGTCCCTGCTGGAGCTGTGGGCAGTCTTTGCAAACCCTCTGCTGATAACAAGGTGTTTTCATTGGCTCACCCTGCTTGTCTGATATTTATCAGCAAAGTGTTCTGATCAATACAAAGCAGCAGCCCCTGGTGCAGGTGATGGTGGGAGCAGGAAGAGTTCAGTATCTCGGCTCTGATTGTTCACACTTTCCTGCTCTTTGAAAAGGTAACGAACATGACTGCACTTCTTTCCCTTTGAAGGCCTAGCTTAACGTTTTGTTTCTGTTCGTGCATGTACTAAGCACAGAGCCTCTTCCCTTTTTTTATGCCTTCAGCACTGTGTACAGGCAGCACCAGTGTTTGTCTGGCTCCCACTAATGGGCTAAGCCCATTCCTGAACTTCAGTGTTTTGTTGTTGTGCCTGTCAGCCTCTGGGGACTGTTTCTTCCCTCACATTACCCAGGAGTGAACGTCACTGTCCTGCTGTCTGTAAAAGAGCAGAGATACTTACGTGAGGCATTCCTGTTGCTGAAAATAGAGCAAAGACTGTATCATCTTTCTCTGGCAGCCTGGATACTTCTCCTGTAGTGAATATTTTCCTGCTTTTGGTCACAAAGGGTAAATTGCAGTTGATGAAAGTTGCTGCTACTGGCCAAGCACCCACTGTATGAGGTACAATAGAAGGTCCATCTTAATCCCTCATCAGCAAGCACTGCACAAATGTGTTAGGTGGTTACAGGATTGCATTCCCTGGCCTGAAGATTCCATGTGCTGTGTGAGTGCCCCTGTTCTTTTCTTCACAGAGTGCAGGTAAACTGAGGGGAGCATCCAAATGGTCTGTGCATCAGGATACCCCATCGCTGCACAGGCCTTTTGTGTTTGTAGTGTAGCTGCTGATTTAGTGGCTCTGTTCATAAACAGGCGAGTTTTAAATATTCTGTGGAAAATGAATAATAGTCACAGCTATTTCTGTAGGCAGCAGCCCTCACCCTGATACGTTAAAACCTGTTTGGTAATGGAAAGCTTGCCTTTTTTTCAGAGGACGTACCTCTTGCCCACAGTCAGGTGTAGGTTTGTTACCTGTTGCAGTAACGATGGAGCTCCTGGTCCTGGGAGCAGCCATTTTGCAGGAGCTCAGCTGCAGTTGTTACCTGGCAACAGTCTACAAAAATCTCTGTTTTAAAAACCAGTGAAAATTTCCAGCAAGGATTTTGCTGAGACAGATGGCTTTGACTTTGGTCTGTTGATGTGTGAGTGCAGAGCACTGGATTTGTCCTCTTATGGGGTTTGTCAACTATTCACCTTGCTAGTGAAATAGAGGAGTCCCCCTTCGCCCCTGTCGCCTTCTAAAAGCTTTCAGAAGACATAGGGGCCACCAGGCAATGGCAGGCCAAGTAGATCAAAGTCAGGACACACACTCTTTTCAAAGTAGAGCTCAAACGCTGAATGAGTGATTACTTTGCACTAAACTTAAGTGCTGTGAACTTCTGTGTGAGTTGTCAACCAAGGGAAAAAGGGGACTCCATAGGCACACCTGTGAACCTGGGCTTTGAGGTCCAGTCTCCCATTCAAAAGCCAATTTTGGAAAGTAACAAATGTATTCTTTCCAGCTGACCCCAAACTGTGTAGCTAATCACCATGTTGCTGGGCTTCAGAGATCTCTCTGCAGGCAGGAGGGTTAGAACTGATCTTTCAAGAACTATTTGGTCTGGCACTTGATTCAGTAAATCTGAATTACCAGCTTTAGTCTGTCTTATCCAAGATGGTTTGAACCTGGCAAGTTCCTTGTGACTGTTCTTTGGTGGTGTTCTGATCCACTGGGATTGCTTTTGTGAGAGAAGAGTTACTACTTCACTTGTTTATGTGAAGATAAGTTCCTTATAAAGGATGATCTTTTGCACGTGGCTATTGGAGAAGAATACTTTTCCCAATCAATTCAATTTACTCTACCATATAGACCAGCAGAACCTGACAAAAGCCATCCGGAGGCCGTGTTGCTTCATGCGGTGCTGTTTCTCTTAAATGGATGTTCTGCACATTTGGTCATGCTTTTCCATAGGTTCAGTGAATGAGAACCAGAGACAGTCAAACTCCTATAACGGTGACCTGAATGGACTGCTGGTGCCTGATCCCATCGTGGCCGGAGATGGACCTGCTTTGGCTAAGCCAGTGCATCGCAGCATTTCTCTGGGAGCCTTGCAGGAGAAGCAAGTCATGTAAGTTTTGCCAAAGCAAGGCTAAGAGTGAATATAAAATGGTTAAAAATCAATTCTGATGAGCCTGGACAAGCATCCTGAGAATCTAACAGTAGGTTTTACGTTGAGTTCAGGTGGCAATTATGAGTCCATGCTGTGGGTCAGAGCTTTTGTAGCTTTCGTAAGGCTGAGGCATGGAGCCTGCTATCTCTGCTGCACAGGAACTTCAGAGCATCAGCAGGTCTGTTTAGAGAAAGGGGAACAGCATGGTAGATATTGCAAGTCAGGGTCAATGTAAGTTAGCAAGGACATGGGTGAAATTTAGTATTCTCAAGTAGGCTTCTAGCTGGAATCTTTCAGGGACCCAAGTTACCCTAGAGAAAACATACCATTTTCCAGTGTGGTAGACTTTGCACTTGTCAAAGTGTTTCTCTTCATGGAACTTTAAACAGGACAAACGGCCCAAAGCTAGATTTCTACCTAAATCTTCAAGTTGTGTCTGTACATCAGTGTGTTTTGGACAGTGCGTCTGCTTTTACTGTTTATCAACAAGAGAACATATGCGTATAGAATACTACTGACCTGTCATGGGTGTAATAATACAGACCCACAACTACAAATCCACATCAATCTAATTAATGTAATACTTGGCTTTGTGTGCTGACTTTTAACATAAGATTGCATGAAAATAGCTTTTGTTTGGGTTCTCTGGTTATAGCTTTGAGAGAGGATGCTGCAAGAACCAGGAGCAGCACACACAGTTATTGATGAGATTCATCTCATTGGCTTTGGTCTCTTTTCATCTTCCACAGTTGAGTAGTAGTCAAGGATGCTTTAACCAGATGTAGGTCTGTGCTCAAGACAAATAGACTAGGGGGGTTTTAACTGAACAAACCAGATGTTTGGCTGTCAAACCCGTGACATGGGGAAGAGAGACACTTAACCGAAAGCAGTTTCTGTTTTCAGTTGTTCAGTTCAAACCTCCTACACACCCAGATACTCCTTCTACATTGATGTTAGAATTATGGATAACAAATATCTGCCCTCTGTTCTCTTTCTGTAAGTCCTGTCTGATATTTTTTCTCTTTGCATTTCTTAAAAGCTGCCTTTCTGGTGATGACAGCTCCACCTGTATAGTGATTTCGGCAAAAGATGTGGAGATAGTGGCCAGTAGTGATTCCAGCATCACCAGTAAAGCCAGGGGGAGTAACAAGGTAAGGAGTGAGAGAAAATGTTGTTCTGTCTCTTTAGTCACATCAGCTTATGCTTGAATATTTTAAACAGAAATTACTGTCTGCTTTCCTGTGTTATAGGAGCTTATAATTAGGTAGAAATTTGTCAAAGGCCTTAACGAGGGCAAAAAAATTGGAGCAGTCTCTTAAAGCTGTTTGTTACTGTTATTCCAGAGTCTGGCCCCATTATCCTTTAATTTTCTGGAATAAGTCTAGATCTAAACTGTAGCTCTTGGGAAGGTGCGCTTCCTTCACAGGCAACACTCTGCTGCTTATTGTTTCTTTGCTGGAAGGTATCACCAGGGAGTGAGGATTGCTCTTGGTGGTTTACTGACCTCAGTTCTGCTGAAGGCTCACGCAGCAGACCAGAGATGCAGAAGAACCAATGTGCTGAAATTAGAACTAGTGTCTGTAGAAGGGTACTAAGATGTGCTTAGAACAAATGCTAGTTAAAGGAGAGAGAGCTCTGGTCTTGGTCCTTTCTATATTATATAATTTTGTTATTTAATGTGCAGTGAATTAAGGGACCACGGAGAAAGTAAATGAATACTGTACCGTGTTGTCATTGTTTGTTATAGATAATACTGAAGATAAAAATTGAAGGGAGGATTGCTGCCATAATTTCCATTGTGCTTATCGGATAAGACCGAGACTCTGTTCCTTGGAAAGTTGTATTAGAAGTAAAAAGCAGTTGTCCATGCAGCAAATGTGTTTCTGTGTTTAAAAAGTTTCCAAGAGCTGGAATCCAGACATGCTCTATTAAAGATCTAAAGGCTGCTTTGCTGTGGTTGCAGGATAGAGTGTTGTTCTGCAGTGACAAATTCAGTGAGTTGCATTCCTTCTTGCAATGGAATGAAACATTCATCAGCCTCCAGAACTCTGAACGTTCAGGGCTCTGCTACTTGGAGTTCCATGTTCAATTCTCTTTATCAACTACGACTTCTAGCAGTTTCTTATTAAGCAGTACTGAACTTTCAAGAGGAAGTCGTATCTTTGGCAGGTTCGTTCCAGGAAAAACTGAATTCCAGACATTTTTAATCTTTTGTTTTCTTTCTCTTGAGCAGGTGAAAATACAACCTGTTGCTAGGTATGACTGGGAGCAGAAATACTACTATGGCAATCTGATAGCTGTTTCAAACTCTTACCTGGCTTATGCCATTAGAGGTGAGATACCTTCTTGTCTTGCATGTGATTTGTATTCTTTTACTTCCTATATCTCTAAAAGAGGCAAAGTTTGTGTCAGGGGAAGGTAACTGGCAATAATTGAACCATTCTTGCTATTCCGAGATCATGGTGCTGTTGTGGGCAGGGTGTGAATGAAGCTGGAGCTATAGGGCAGAGAAGAGCTGGTGGCGTAGGGAGTCTGCAAAGAAAGTTTTTTCTGAAGTTAAGAATAAAAGAGAGAGAAGGTCTCGGTAGGGATGGAAGAAAAATTGAAGGACCACATTGCTTTCACTGAACGCTGAGCTGATGTTCATATTACTCTTCTAATTAAATATTTCTGCAGTGAACAGGCTTCTCTGTAGCTAAGCAGAGAAACAGCCCCATGGTAATTTGAGCAGATAGATGTTTGTGATGGATTTACTTACATAAATTTAGAGTTGAGTTTAAGGCTAAATTTAGAGGAGTCAGAGAGCAATGCAGATGCAGTGTGTTTTGCAGTAGGAAGAGAGAGAAAAGCAGAACAACACAGGGATAGATTCTTTCACAATATACATGAAACAAATGAATACTTAGTCATTTGGTTTAGACCTTGCATTTAATGAAAGCATCTTTCATGATAATAATCCGGTGAAGCATGAGAAGTCAACTTCTATTGACTTTTTAAGTTGAGCAACTTAGAATTTGTGGTGCTCAAGAAATTGCAGAAGGTACTGGGAATACAATTGTCTCATGCCTTTTACAAGGCAGTTGGACTCCTTGATGCTGCCCGTCCAGCATTCTGCATCAAAGCTTAAAAGTGCAGTGAATACATATGTGCATATATTGTATGTCTTGGATGAGCTTGTTAATGTTATACATGTTGATATGGGTTTTCATTGTGTTGCCAGCGGCAGCTGATGGCAGGTTGGGTGCTGGAAATGACAAACCAATGGCTGAAAACAAAAGCAGTCCTGTGGGGAAACTACGCAGATAAGTGATGACTTCTCCCTCTCTTTTCTGCAGCTGCCAGTAATGGCTCCGCTATGGTGCGAGTGTTGAGCGTCAGCACTGCTGAGCGGACCTTGCTGAAAGGATTCACGGGTGGTGTGGCAGACCTGGCCTTTGCTCATCTCAACTCCAACCAGCTGGCCTGCCTGGATGAGGCTGGCAACCTTTTTGTCTGGCGACTGTCCATGGATAAAGATAAAATTCAGTATCTTGTCAAAATACGCCTTATACGGGATTTGTGTAGTGGTGAAATGTAAATGCAACCTCAAAACTGCAGCTTATTTTGTAGCCTTTTCAGAACAGCAGTTCACAGGGGGAAGGTGAATAGTTCTGTCCCTTCCGGAGTATCAGATCAAATCAGCTTGTGCCTGTGTTCAGCACAATCATTACATGACATTGCATGTAACTTGAAATTCTAGGATTGACACCTCAGTGCCCCTTCAGGTCCAGGCAGAAGTAGTCAGTGAGAAGAGTCGGTCTGCAGTGGCTGGTCTTACACACAAACAGCATCCCCTCAACCATGTAACAAAGCTTGGTACTCATTTTTGTCCAACGTTTGCTCTTTTCTTTAGTTACTTTTCTGGGGAGAAGGATGTAATACTTCCCTCCTTCTCACTAGCTTCCTTAGAGACCTATCACGACTGTTCTTTTGGTGACTCTGAAATCTATTTTCAAGGTTTGATTCGTTGCCCTGAGTCTTTTCCTTTTAATTGCTAGGAGTGACTGCTCAGTGCTTTAGGAAAGCACATCAGTTGGTGTGGTGTGGTGTGTTAGGTTGTGCCTTTTTAATTTCAGCTGCTTGCCATAATTTGAAAAGCAGCTGGAGCAAAGGTGGCTATAGTTATTTAAGGTCTAAAATAATCTAGTCTGTCCAGCAGTCAGTGTATTGCACATTCCAGTGTGTGTGTTCCTGCTCTACTTGTCCTGTCCCTGTCTGCAGTCTGCAAGAGAAAATTTTGAGACTCTCTTAACTTTTCAAACTTATTCTCTTCTGTGAGTGAAGAAATGCTAGCTTGCCACCTTTCTCAGCAGCATCCGTTTATCTGATTTCTTTTTGAATCTCGATGATCCCCAAAATTTTTTGGTTTAGTAGTATTCACCAGAGGACCAAACCTGAACAGGTTATTGCTGAGTGTCAGTAATGCAGCCAGAATATTATGTTTCTTAACCATGGTGATCAGAGAGGAGATCTTGATTAACATCAAGCGACCTGACAACACCCCATTGAACACCTCTCGAAGAATCATCTGGTGTCCTTTCATCCCAGATGATAATGAGGAGAGTGGTGAAGAGGGGAGTCAGACACTGGCATTGTTGCATGAGGACAGGGTAAGGAAACCTTGTTTTTTAAATGTTGACTCTTATCACGGAGAGAGAATCTAAAGAGGGAGAGTGCTGATATGGTTTGAGATATAAAGGTTCCTGTCTAGTCCTTGCAGGGAATGCTCCCATAGTGCAAGACAAGGCATTCCCTTCTTCTGAGAAGGGGTCATGTTGATCTTCCTCCAGGGCTCAGGAGGAAAGAAGATGGTGACTTCTGCTCCCCATCAAAAAGTGGGGACTCATCTACTCAGGCTAAGGCGGTTCCCAGGGAAGCAGGCTTGTCGAACAGCAAATATAGCCACCATGAGCTTTCCCTACAGCTGGTTTCTGGGAGAGCATCTAATGACCAGATCAGGTGGAAATGGGAAGGTTCACGTCACATATTTGCCATCAGGCTAGCATGTCAGGGTATAAATTAAGGGTATAAGAAATTCTGCACTGGATCAGACTAGTAGTTGTAGAAATAAACCTGTTTTTTCCAGGCAGAAGTGTGGGATTTGGACATTATCCGAACAAACAACAGCTCCTGGCCAGTGGAAGTGCCTAGCATCAAAGAAGGCTTCATCGTAGTGAAAGGCCACAGCACGGTATGAATGTGTTTTGTTTTCTTTACTGCCGTTTTATTGATGATAACTACAGATCACTCAGGTTTCCTTTGGATAATGGTGTCTCAGAAGCTGCAGTTCTTAGGACAACTGGATGTAAAAAAGTTTCTTGCCTTTCCACACTATCATGCACATCCTGCTGGCTATGTATACACACGACTGGTAAATAATCTTCATTGAAAGAACCAAGGTGGATGTGTAGTTGCTTGCTTTGAAAATGGCTCTTCAAAAAAAAATCTATATTTCCAAGGGCCTGTTCGACAACCTGGCCTGCATTTCAACTATTTTGTTTTATTTCTTGGTAAATAGAATTCCCCTAATCAGTATAGTTATATCTGTGAGTACTGTGGACCAGGACTGCAGCTGAGTATCCAGTCCTTGATATTTTGAATATGAAAGAAACAACTGAAAAGAGTCCGATTTCATTTCTTGAACAGTATGATGACAAAGTAATTGTATCACTTAGATGAAATAGGAATGATTGTGAAAAGCCAGAAGATCCCAAAACAAAATGAGCTGTGACAGGTTAAGCTGCCTGATGATGTGTCTGTTGGAAATCACTCTGACCTTGTGCACTATCAGACTTTAGTCAAATTCCTGTTTGAAGAGAGTACTCTCTGTGAAATAAAAAACTGTAAATTGACTCTTCTGTGTTTCTTTTCCCCTTCTGCGTAGTACCTGAGCGAGGGAGCACTTTCTCCAGATGGAACTGTGTTGGCCACTGCGAGCCATGATGGCTTTGTCAAATTCTGGCAGATCTATATTGAGGGGCGAGATGAACCAAGGTAACTGGAGAATTAGAAAATAAAGGGTCTTGGAAAAGAGAGCAACATTTTCTCTGTGAGAATTTCCTTGTCACATAATTACCCATGGTTGTCATTTTCAGAGTGTTATTACGACATAGGATGAATGTTTATTAAGTGATTTGTCAACGAACACTTTTATCACTGAATATCATACAAGGTTTGGTGAACTTATGGAAAAAAGTAGAGCTGTGTCTGAACACAGGAATTCGGTGCTTTGCACAGAATGTAATCAGACTCTTTTACACTGTCTCTGCAAATGCAGAAAGCTTTTTCTGAGCTGTTCTTCTCAAAGTTTACTTCTTGTATGTATTGTGTCCTTGTTAAGACACCAACCCAAATGTCAATAAGGTTTTGGTTTTCTGGAGGGGGAAATCACAATCTGTGGCTTCATGGGCTGTGATTTCCTTATTTTATATTAGCCTGTAAACGGCTACAAGTTCATAACACTTGGTGGCTGCTGACCTAATGCTATTTTTGGACAAGGAGTGATGTGTTCAGTGCCTACCTCAAGTTCCTTGTTTACTACTCCCTGCACGTTCAGTCTCTTTCTCTTTCTTTCTTAGGTGTCTTCATGAATGGAAGCCCCATGACGGAAGGCCTCTTTCCTGCCTGCTCTTCTGTGACAACCATAAAAAACAAGACCCGGAGTAAGTCCCCAGTCCTGTGTTTGGATTATCAGAGTTCAGTAGTGCCTTCTAAATCTGCCTTTGGACGGTTCCTTGTAACTGCATTGTGCTTGTAAAACTTAGTGTTGTGGCAGGAACAAGTCCTGTCCTCTTTGTGGTCATTTTCCTAGTGATGGAGAAGTAAATAAGGATCACAGCATAACATGACCTTATTTCTACTGTCAATTCTGTGAAAGTGATGAAGATTCTAAATTGAGTCCTTTTACGTCTGTGGTATCGTCAGTTTTAACTGGCCTGTTATCCTCCAAAATTCTACTGTGGTTGATTAAAAAGTATCTGCTTTGATTTGGTGTTTTTAAAAAAATTTTTATTCTTCAGTCAGTTGTTTTCTTGTTGGTTTCTTGAGAGCTGTGGGAGCTGTAGTGGTTTCTGATCTGCCTCAGGAACAGAGATTTTCTGAGAACTTTAACACACGGATGGGCAAAATTGGCTATGGGCAGCTTGTGAGGAACTTTCCATAAGAATGTTTCACTGAAAAGGACCGTATCTTCTCTAAGAGAAGATAATTCTATTGTGCTTGCAGGGTTCCCTTCTGGAGATTTCTCATCACAGGAGCAGATCAGAACAGAGAACTGAAGATGTGGTGCACTGTGTCTTGGACCTGTCTGCAAACTGTCCGGTAGGTGCTGATTTTCTGCCTCCCCCTGAAGGGCTGGATTTGCTTTGAGTGGTGGATTGTAGTAAAGCTCTTGATTTCCAGGAATACTTTGCAGAGGTGCTCTTTGATCTCCAATGGCGTCTGCTCTAGCCCCAGTTAGAGCTGCTTCCTTTGCCAATCTAACTTATCTGTTGAGAGGTCTCGGGGCTATGACAGGCTGCCAAGCTTTGGCAAGGCAGGGGAGGTTGATCTTTTTATACTTGGTGTTACCAAGACCTGTTGTCTTCACTTGGTCTGCAGAGCATAGACCTGCAGCGTGAGGGGAGGCATCCCAAATGGCACTCCTTGAGAGCTTTGCTCTGTAAAAATACTAGGTATTCTGTAACCAGTCTAGGATCTCTTATTGCTTTTAATGATTTAAATAATGAGAGGCTGCTATGTTGACTGAGCTTAAGCAGTTGCACGAGGCTTATTTGCCAAGGCATATGATCTGGAAGTTCAAATTCCACTTTAGTCCGTCCCTTCACTCAACTTACGTTCTTTGGTTTTACTTTTCTGCTGGTGGATTGTGGCCTCTCTCATCACATGCACATGTAAGACCACTTCTGAATTGCCCTCTTAAAATGAGAAGAATATGGCATACAACTGAATTGTGCTTTTTCCACATTGTAATACAGAAGGTCTATAAACTATAGGAGGTCCAAAATGTATGGAAGAGTTTTTGTTTGGTTTTTTTTTTTTTTGGTTGGTTTTTGGTTTTAAATCTATGGCATTGGCTCTTGTCCTCCTATGAATGTGGAACATATTAAGTAATGATGAACTATCATCTTTAATTTAAATGCTCAGAAGCCATAACTAAGTCCTATTTTGTAGTCTCCCTGATGGTCTCTTAGCTGAAGTCAGCACTGATATCTGCAATAATGCTTTTGCTCTAGTGGGTGATTGCACTGTCATATGTCTGTAAACTCCCTTAAGATTTTTCTTTTTTGACTAGTATAGTTTCATAGCAGTTATTTTCATTGTGCTAATCTTCCTTGTTTTCTGTACCCCTCACCCCTTGTTTGTGAATCTAGCTTTTCTCCTGATATCTTCAGCTCCATGAGTATCCTTCCCAGTCTGAAAGTTTGCCTGGACCTCTCCGCTGAATATCTAATCCTGAGCGATGTGCAGAGAAAAGTAGGTGGTTCATTCTAATGCTGTCTCTGTGGGTAGTGGTGACAGAAGGAGAAGTGACCATCTGTGTGACTGATTCTGCTGCCTAAGTCTAAGATTTGCACATAAATAGCTAAAAATGCAGAAGCTGACCTGAACTATTTCTCCATAAGATGGCAAATAGTAATAATCCAGCTGTTTAATCTTGAGGAGCCTTGAGGATTATTTCCCATTCTGCAGTAAAAACTCTTATTTGGAGGCGCTTGTGTCTGGCACAGTAAGACGTGAGTTCCTCATCAACATTTTCTCAGGCAGGAGTGTGCTTATTGGGACTTCCCTTGGGTGTTCTGATTCAAATTTAAATGGCCCATCACTTCCATTGTTCTAGATCTCACTCAGGTGCTGGGCTTTGCAGCCCACACACACATACGTGTGGTCTGCTCTGAAAGCCCAGTGGCTTACTATTTCTTATTCTTCCAGGTCTTGTATGTGATGGAGCTGATGCAGAACCAAGAAGAGGGCAAAGCTTACTTCAGCTCCATCTCCGAGTTCCTCCTTACCCACCCGGTTCTAAGCTTTGGCATCCAGGCGGTGAGCCGCTGCCGGTTAAGGCACACTGAAGTGCTCCCTGCAGAGGAGGAAAATGACAGCTTGAGTGTAGGTAGGTGATGAAGAGAATTGGGCTGCTGTGAGATCAGGATTTCTTTCCTGACTGGTTCTGGCTTTCTTATGAAAGGCTGGCTCTTCTCTTAGTCTGTATGAAATACCTGCTGTGCAGCTAGAGTACTTCAGGGAAACACAGTAGAGTTGGTTACAAGGGGCCTTGCTGCTTGAAGCAGAACTGTTGTTGGTGGCAGATTGTCACCTATGGCTTCATCTAGTCCTAGTTGAAGGCCCCCAAATGTGACACTTTTGTCTCTGTTCTGGTGCCCCGTCCCAGGGCTACACCCCTTCCTGAAGAAAATATTCCTATTATTGAACCTGAACCTCCTAACCCAGACTGTAGCCATTGGTCCTTACCACACAGAAACTTGGCTGAGGTGTGTCTGTTCTTAAAGAAAGCATTCCAGGGCTGTGCCGGCTGAAGTGACTGCAAATGATACTTTGGTTCAAGTACAAGATGAGCTGCAGTTCTTTTGCAATCACACAGATACCCTGCCCACAGCAGAAGGCAGGGAGCAGCTTCCTCTGGCAGCGTAGGATTGAGTCTGTCTCCAGTACAGTTTGATGTAGGCTCACAGGACCGAAAGGATTCCTGGAAGAACAGCAGGATATATTTCTGTAACTGCTTGTCTGAGTAAACTGTAATTAAACATCAGAGGTGTGAGGACACATTCTGAGAAACCAATTGGTTGCTTCTGAATCACACTGCCTGAGTTGTGCCAAGATGTGAGGGAAAGGGTGGGATTCTTCTCCATCACATCTGGAAGGCTCATTCTCAAGATGCAAAAGCTTCCTGCAACAGGAATAAACAGATAACTCTGAGAAACACAAGATGTTGTCTTCTGGCTGCTAATATAGTGAATACAATAACGAATCCTGTGGAGAACAGTTACACGTAGGCGTTCCTTGGTTGCTGCCTCCCTTCACCGGTTGGTTTGCTCCTGCTCTCCTACCTTTCTGTTGGTAAAATTTGGAAAGATGTTTTGCTTTTTAGCAAGTCAGGAGCAAACTGTGTCTGAAGCTTCAGGTCCCTGGTTGGTGTTCAGATAATTTGGACAATTTACATAGGAATACTTAATATATATATTTTTATAGGGAGTTAGGTTTATCTTTCTACTCAGCCTCCTTAGCTGTTTTAGCAGTGAGAATTGATACAGGTGTTGGGTGAACATTGTCAGCACTGGCTGATGGGTAGTTATTACAGAGCTGTTCATTAGTACAGTTGTTCACAGTCAGGAACGATTCTTGTGCCCTAGCCTGAATGTTTGTACAATATAAGCAGTGTATGTTTCTTAAAATCTGTGAACACAGACACTTCCAACAGCCAGATCAAATCACTGGCTTTGGACATCAACTTCTTCCCCTTTACCTTTTCTTTTTTTTTTTTTCTTCTCTTCCTTGAGACTTATTTGGCTGGATTAGAGCAAACTTGATTGCTCTTACATTGAAAAGTAAAGGGAGTTTACATTATACTTTCCCTTGACAGCACGAATCCACCTCTGAAGTGGAGAGGCGATAAAGCTGTACTGTGCTTGTTCAACTGCCATGATACTTTTCTAGTGCTTTGTTTGCAGTTTACATCCAACTTAATGTTTTCCTTTTGTTTTAATTGCAGAAAGTGCTCAGGGAGCTGGGGCTGTTGAATCAGCAGCAGGCGTGCTGATAAAACTCTTCTGTGTGCACACCAAGTGAGTATGTGTGGCAACTGCCATGGGCCTCTGGTTGTCCTAATCCTGTGCTGATCTGTAGAAATTTAACTTGGCAGTTCCTTTTGCCCATTAAAAAAAAAAACCTACTTGGACCTACAGAAACTTCTAGCTGTGTTGTGTTCAGAATGGCCTTACCAGGAATTAGCCCTGCATGGTGTTATAGCAAGCTAGTATTTTTGTCACCATGAGTACGCAATGACTTAAGAGTTGTGGTCGTGTGTAAGTGCTGGGAAACATCTCTCAAGTGCTCTGGGCACCAGAGCTGGGTGACGCAGCTGAATGAGGATCAGAATCTGCTTCTTCTGTCACAGAGAGAAAGCACTCAATGTATTCCAAGGGAATCAGTTCTGTGAAGAGGAATCTTCTAAGCGTTAGACTTCTCTTGGAGATTCATAAACTAATCAGAGTTGCCTGGGTTTTTTTTCAGGGCCCTGCAGGATGTGCAGATTAGATTTCAGCCTCTTCATAGCCCTGACGCGAGTGCATCCATGCCTTCCCATGCCTCTCATGAAGAATTTGGTAAGCATTTGTGTTAATTTGATCTTCAGTGTTGCTGAGCTTTTAAAATTTATTGAGGGAGGGCAGCAGGAGGTCAGCTTTGGGTGCCTCTTTGTAATAGAGCATTGTCATTGCATAAAGGGTTCTGAACATCGACCACTTGTGAAGCAGGCCACTTGATTAGAGCCTGGTGTGAGTATGGAGCATGGGGATGTGTTAGGCTAGGAGCTGTAATGCTTTGTGCTCGCTTGAGTTCACCTTGCTAGGTGATTTGGCACTTGTGCCAAAAACTTGATGTTTGTCGATTGTTAAACTAGCCTTGCGTTTAGAGAACAAAGGAAGGTTGGATCTCGTATTATGAAAGCCTGGTAACATCCACTGTTTAATCTACAAAGACTAAGCATAATGCAGGATTTGCCTTGCCCTTAGCATTGGTTAGGATGTTGCAGGGTTTTTGCTTACTCTTTTGGAAGCCAGTATGGCAAGCAATGACATAAGTTCATGCTTTGTGTCAAACTTTAGTGTTGGCGCAAAGTTCCTGTAAATGGAGGTGTATTTCTCTCTTGAAAGTCTTTCCAGACCATATGGCTGATCTAAGTGCAGAAGGGCTGGGATCTGAGAAAGGATCGGTGCACGGCTCTCAACCAGACCTGCGGCGTATTGCTGATCTGCCTGTACCAGCAGACTTCCTTTCTCTCTCAAATGATGCCAAACCTAAGCTGATGACTCCTGATGCATTCATGACACCAAGTACATCTCTTCAACAGGTAACCAGAGAGCAGTGTTGTTATTAGTGGTGCAATAGGGTGGTTTGGATTTTGATGCTTCTGGGAACTTTTGCTGGGCTGTAAAAGCTGATCCTTGCAGGTAGCCAAACTGACTAAGGAGACGTTGACACAACTCAGATGCTGCTCTGGTCTAAGCTTGTGTTGCAAGTGCTGTGTTTAGCTGCAAAAGTGCTGATGGAACTGTGTTGTGTAAAAATATGAGTTTGCTAAATAACTGTATTTAACTGGGAGACTGGTTTGCACATGTTGTTTGGGGTTGTGGTATAAATATAATGGAAGAAGAGATGCCATCTTTGCATGTATTATCTGATGGGATCCTGTGGGAGTGCGTGTCTGAAGTAATCAGGTAGGTAGATGGGGCTGTAACATCTGCATGAGATCTGCAAATTGTTGATCCAGTAGCTCGGTGGCGGTTGTTTTTTTTTTAATCTAATACAGCAGGTCCTAACTCCTTCAAAATGCAAGTCTTCTGTGCTTGCCCCAGGGATTGCGATATCAGGAAACATGTGAAGCACTCCTTGGGATTTGGTGATCTCTGCAACATTTGAACATGTGCTGGATGAGCCTGGATGCAGATGGGCAGAAATGGAGTTAATACAGAGCTCACTGATGAGAGAATGATGCTCTTGTAAAAAAATGAGGAATAAAGAATAAATTGAACTCCTTCTAAAGGTTTTGATGTTGCTAGCAAAGTTCTTGAGCACAGAAGTTAATTTCTCATACCTGAGGATGGGTGACCTTCCCAATACAAAGATGTCCCAAAGGAGCAGGAGAGTTGTTTAGCTCAGTCTCTGCTGTAAGCAGCATCAAGCACAAGGTCAGACAAACAGGGTTTCCCATCTGAGCACTTGGGTGCTTGTGTTGGTATTCTCTGTAGGTGTTTCTTAGCAGCCAGAAGCAGCGATAGGGACCAACCTATCCACCTGTGCTCGTCACTGCTAGCCAGCAAGCTAGATGAGTAATTCCTCTTCTTGTGCATTGGAGAATTCTCCTTCTGTCTACCAAGAATGCAGGGCCTAAACCCCATACAGACTCTGGCCTTGCTAGTGGCAACGCAGCTTGGCAAAGCAGTCTTAACTCAAAGAACAAATTGGGGATCTGGTGCAGAGAATGCTGCTTTATTTTGGGAAAGCCATTGCTCAGTAAAAGCAGTTGTGGTTCATGCAATGAGGATGAATTTGGGCTTGACTTTGTCTTGCACCTGAGCACCCTAGCAGTACAATTTGACCTATTTTGTTTCTACTCCCTCTCTGCCAAAGACTTCTTTGTAGTTATTCTGCGGGCAGTATTCTGAGATGTAGTTCTGTTGTTGCACTCCCCTGTCATATCCTGAACACTCTATTTTCTTATAGATTGCTATATCTCCAGGCAGCAGCGTTAGTTCCCTGACCGCAGTCACAGCCATGAGTAGCACTTCCGTCACAGATGCTGCTATGCCCAGGTAAAGAGATCATCTATTAAATAATGTTTTTGCAACTGAACAGATACTGTCCTTCAGGGTGGCACAGAACTGTAGTGTATTATGTAGGAGAGGAGATTGTAACCGGGGTTGGAAAATGGCCTAAGTCCCAATGTCCCTATATGGGTAACTCTTTAAATCTCTAACACGTCTTGGAGCGTGGCTGTTGTCATCCAAGGGACCTCTCTTATTGCATCTCGGTTTTGTTGCTTTACATGCTTCTCCCAAAGGGCTGTCATTGTTTACAGGTAAGAGAACTCCGCAGCCACTAAGGACAGGGAGATAATTGGGACTGTTACGAAAATCTCAGTAGTGTCACAGTGGGCTTGGCTGCATGACATGTGCAAAATTCACTTCTAGGGGTTGGAAATAGGACAGAGACCTATCCCATGGTGTTCTGGTTCTTCCTAAACTGTGATATGAAGATATAACAGGTCCCTTCTCTCATGGGCACCTCAAATTCTAAAAAAACTGTGATGCCCCTCTACTTTTTGTTTCCACTTACTCTCTCTTTGGGCTGTATGGACACTAATTGATACGGGTGTTAGTTGACAGGGAGTGACTAACCCTGGTGAAAGAGCAAGGTCTTGGGGAACACTGGTGAAGTTTGGGTACGGCTCGTCCATTGACCTGTAGATCTCATCTCCTCATCCTGAGTGATGGAGATCTGTGTTAATTAGGTCGGCCTGCTTGATTTGTTTCTGTTTTCTGCAGGCCATCGGAAGACTTGACTGTGAGCCCCAAGATGCAGCTGGACACCAGCCTCACGCTGAGCAGCAGTAGCAGCAGTCTCCAGACTAGTCCTAGGAGCCATGCGGTTCTTATCCCTGGCCTCCCTGACAAGCTAACACCAAAGGCACCTGTTCCCGTAAGGCTCCAAATGCCACTCCCTTCCTTCTCTTCTTGAGTCCAGGGATGTTTCTCTACAGGCCTGCACAAGCTCAGATTAGACTTATTTGGGTAGTGACAGGGCCAGCACTTGCCCTTTGGAGAGCACAGCGACCAGCACAGATCTGCAGCCAGGTTTACCAGTGTTAACAGAACTCGATCTTGGCATTTCTTAATTTTTATTCCCAGGTGCAATGTAAACCAGATTATGACCAGAGCTTGAAATTGAAATAAGCTTTCAGTCCTGGTGATATTCAATGTTAAAATTAAACTTTTCCTAAGCCAAGCAGGGAGGGAGAACTGGTATTACCTTTTTTTTTTTTCTTTTTGAAAGTACTCGAACTAGCATTAGCACTAGCTAGCTCCTGAGAGTCCATTGTGAGTCTTGGGCCGTTCTCTGCTGAGCAGAGTGGAAGCACAGGGATCACATGAGGAAGGGATACAGCTGGCTGTTTCCAGAGGTGGTTGATGTAAGGTACCAAGGCTTTTTGGAGTGTCTCCACATTACCTTGAAGGCTCTTGTTTGATGTTTGTATTCAGGTCACACCGGGAAACCCCTCTCTAGCACTGGAACTGCAGGAGCTGGAGCCCTTGGTAGTGCCTCAGGCTTCTCCCACGCGTGAGCGCTCGCCGGATGTTATTTCCTCTGCTTCCACAGCCATGTCCCAGGATATTCCAGAGATTGCTTCCGAGACCTTGCAGCGGAGCTTTGGGGCAGCTCCATCTGGGCTTTCTGCAGAGGTGCTGGAGCCCAGTCATCATGTAGACAGTATGGCATCTGCTGCCTCAGCCTTGCATTTGCTGTCTCCGAGGAACCGGCACAATTCTGAGCACAGCCACCACTCTTTGGACATGCCTCCAGTGGAGGTGGACAGACTGAATGCTCCATCCTTACTGGAGACTGCTTTAACTCAGGAAAATGCATCTTCTGACAGTGTTGTGAGTCAGCCATGGCCAGCAGCTCCTGACATAACCAGAGAAACCAGGAACAGCATGGCAGACAGGTAATCACTCGCTTTATCTTACTTAGGGCAATTTCTTTGCACTTGCCGAATTGCTAGGTTGGTGAAAAGCTCATGTTGTGATTAAACTGGAACAGTTCTCCATCCCTCCTTTTCTTTAAAGGATCTGATGATTCAACCTTCTGGTGTGCTTGGTCTGTGTATGCTGTGTCCTGGACTTCCTAGACCAGCTCTAACAATTTGTACTCTCTTGTACCCCCCACAACATAAAGGATTTCTGTTGAGAAAGTGAAAAGTTTACTTTATTGGCTTTCATGTTCATGTGATAACAGAGATCAGATGGGATGTACATTTTTTGTTAAAAAAAAAAAACAAAAACAAAAAAAAAGACCCCAGTGCAAACTTAATTGTGCCCCACGTAGCATATTCCTGCATGCTCTTATTGAAGGGACTCAGCTAATAATGAACAGATTGATTGTAGCTTAGTCGTATATTTCTTTTTTTATGATCAGCTTTGTGCAGTTAGCATTATAATCAGTGTTCAGCTGCCTGAAAGGAAGGTGTAGAGTGGAAGGAGCTGGCCTCTTCTCCCAAGTGATGGGACAGAACAAGAGGGAATAGCCTCAGGCTCCACCAGGGGAGGTTCAGGCTGGACATTGGAAAAAAAAAAATTATGGAAAGGGTCATTGGGCACTGGAACAGGCTGCCCAGGGAGGTGGTTGAGTCATCTTCCCTGCAGGTGTTTAAGGGACAGGTGGACGAGGTGCTGAGGGACATGGTTTAGTGATTGATAGGAATGGTTGATCTTGATCCTGTGGGTCTTTTCCAACCTAGTGATTCTGTGATTACTTGAGGAAAACTAAGATGATGCTGTTCACTCAAGTGCACTACCCTGTCCATTCTGAGTGGTTGTTTACCTGTCTTGCATGGATGTCTGTTGGGAGACTGTGTTCTTGTTCAGTGCCTGAAACATAGCTTCCCTGCACTTCACGTCTCCATAAAAACTCCTGGAGAAATTGAAGTGTTTACTCCCTCTAAATGGTATTTGCTGTTCTCTGATAGGTGTGGGATTTTTAAGACTGGGTATCATGATCTCGAATGAGGAGTGGAGTGGAAGATACTTCCATGATGGTATTTTCTTCTTTTTACTTCCTTTAGCCCAAGGGATGAGGTTGAAGAAAAGCACAAGAGCTCTTCCTATCATCGACACAGCTACCACCTGCTGCAGCATGACAGCCAGGATGCTAGTGCAGAACAAAGGTACTAGAGTGCTCACCCCCTTCTCTCGTCCTGCATGGACTCAGTTCAGGCTGCATTCATGCTTCTGTCCCCAGAAGGCCTTCACATGTGGGGTGAATGTCTTTGCTTTGTCTCCTGATGTGATGTGTGTGTGCAGTCCAGCTTCTGTAACATTCTGTTAACTTCAGCTGATCATGAGATTGGCCTCTGGACATTGTCCATATTACTCTCAGCAAGGGAATGTTTGAGTGTAGTGCTCCTAAGAGCATGGACCGAGTTTGGATAATTACTGGTGAAAACATATTTAAGTTTCCAAATCCTGTGCCTTAGATAAGATAATGATGGTATCTCAAGAGTTAGTTTCTTGCTTTTGACATCTTTCATCCTTCATGAGCTACCCTAAATTTCCATGGGCACATTCTGTGTGCCTCGCGAGCTGAGTCCTGTTTAGCAGCTGAGGGTTCATTCATAGTCGACACTTAAATTGAGACTGAAGTGCACAGTCTGCTGGATGCTGGTCAGCAGCTGAAAGACTCCAAGGTACTGAGGGTCACGCACTTGCTAGGCTTTGCCTGGTTCTCCTCTGTTCCTGCAATGCCTGCTGTAGGAATATGCTTTGTTTGGGTTCTCTGCAGGGTCAGTGTCGCATTCCAGGGCTCACATGCTAGTGTGTGCATGCTGCAAGGACAGGCATCATTCCAGCACACTGCATGAGCCACAGCTGTCCCTAGTGCAGAGACTCTTCAGGTTTTGCAGTGCAGCACTCGAGCTCAGCCTGAGCAAACCTGAATCAAAACAGAACAGGCTAAGCTCTGCAGGGGTCTCTGTGTTACACAGCAAGGTGGCAGATGTCCTTTGCTGTGTGACTCTGGCTGTGTGTGGATGAAGAGCAGAGTGTGAATCCCTTCTCCTTACCAGACAGCATTAGCCTTCACTATTGCAAGTGATGTCCTCTCCTCTACTGTTCCTTCACAGTGATCATGATGATGAAGTTGCAAGCTTGGCTTCTACGTCAGGTGGATTTGGTGCCAAAGCATCTACACAGCGACTACCTGTGAAGGACTGGAAAGCCAAGGCATCCCCTCGGGCTTCTCCAAAGCTAAAGCGGAAGGGCAAGAAAGATGACGGGTACGCTGGGCTTGCCAGGATACAGGTGGCCATGGGATCAGCTGTCCAGGGTCACAATGCAATATAACTGTTAGCCCCAGTCCCTGGTCTCACTGCTGGGCTTGCAGCCAGGCGCTCCCAGCCCTCACCGCGTTTGGCAAATGGGTAACCCCACAGAAAGTGGTGCTGGTTACTCAGATGCTGACAGCCACTCAGGGCTGTGGGAGGAGGTCCTGCACTTGCTTTCCAGCTGGGACTCCAGATACACAATGTTGCCTGCACTTCAGAAGGGAGGGTGTGGGAGGTGACATGCATTGTGTGGGGACACTGGATCCATTTGCCTGTTTCAGTGAAGGCTTCACTGGAACTGAAGCTGTGAGTATAGTGTAATGTGGCCTCTACTTCTGGTTGGCTTTTGAATCATAGAATCATAGAAAAACCATGTTGGAAGGGACCCATCGGATCTTCTAGTCCAACCATTCCTATCAAACACTAAACCAAGTCCCTCAAGACCTCATCCACCTGTGCCTTAAACACCTCCAAGGAAGGTGAATCAACCACCTCCCTGGGCAGCCTCTTCCGATGCCCAATGACCCTTTCTGTGAAAAACTTCCTCCTAATCTCTAGCCTAAATCTCCCCTGGCGGAACTTGAGGCCATTCCCTCTTGTCCTGTCCCCTGTCACTTGGGAGAAGAGGCCAGAATGCTGGCCCAGAGCCCTTTTTCAACAGTGACTATCATGTTACCTGCTTGCTCCTTTTGTGTGTTTCTAAACATACCCATATAAATGTATCCTAAGTGAAAATTGATGACTGGAAAAGTCTACTCATGGCAAATTGGACCAACCTGTCTGAATTAACATGAAGATAGCAACACATCTCCTACACAGGGCTCTCTGGCCCCTTCATGTATTCTCATAACTCTGATTTAGATCTCTGGCTGTGCAGATTACAATATGGACTTACAGCACTAAGTTTCTGGCTGTGATCCTGTACTCAGAAGCTTTTAGACTGTCATTTTTCCTGCCTTGGTCCTTTTAAAGTTGCTGTACAAATGCTGTCCAGGAATGACGTGTTGGAATATTCAGAACTCTGACTCTGATGGAGAGAGACATGCAGTATTAGTGGATTGGTTCAGTGCTTTTCTTTATTCTGCTGTATGCTGGAATGCATCACTAGTTTCGTCACCTTGAGAGCTAGAATCATTCTAGATGATTTGAAGCTCATTGATTTTATATTTAACAAGCAAGTGCTTGGATTTTCTTAAAATATCAAGAGACCTTCAAAAGCAGTTTGGCAAAGTCTTTTCTGTTTTGTCCAAATTCAGAGCCAGGAAAGTCATTGTGCATTGTTCCTTTTAACAGTCTTCATTAAGACTTGGTTCAAATCTGCTCCCTGTGAAGGGACCAGTCTTTAAGGAACTTCAGGACCTGTGGATAGTGTAAATAGTGGAGTCACAGTACTTGTAAGGACTGGGATTTCATCGTGTTCCCTTTGCTATTCTTGTTATACTAGGCAAAACAGAAGCATGAACTGGAGTGTAAAATCTAAAGCAACTGTAAAGCATGTGATCTGTTTTGGCAGAAGACTTGGATAATAAGAGCAGTTAATAGACATAATTTGATTACTACTTATCTCTTTTATTTCCAGAGATGTGAACCAGTCGCCAAGATCATCTAACAACCAGGTGAGTCAGAGCTGCTCTGCAGTCCATCCCAAGGGCTTGATGCTTCAGCTCTGCTGACTGTCTTACTAAAGACCTGAGGGAAAGTTCATCCTAGTTCCTTGAAGTGCCGTGGGCCCCTGCTGTGCCTGAGCAGGCTGAGATGGGGCTGTGTTTGAGTTTGGCATTGCTCTATTCTGATGTGTGCAGCAAAGAAGTAGCTGCTCAGTGCTGTCCAGACTGGTGGCTTCCTTCTCGCCCTTGCATATTGATATGCATTTCTGTGTTCTCACAAGCCCTGTATCATCCAAGACTCTACCACTCATTTCACCTTCTCTGCTGAGATAACTTGCATGTATTGGCAGCCACATAAGATGTTCCCAGCAAAGTAAGGGTCACAGAGGGACTGACCTGTTGGAATTTCCTATCCCTGTTGATCTTACCTTCATACCTGGTAGAAAATACTTTCAGACTAGTAGCATACACTTCTTAAACTGCCCTCGATGTGTGAGCCTCCTTTAGGTAGTTTGAGGAGTTAATAGACAGCGACCTATAAATGTATGCTTCTGCAGATGTTTGGTTATTCATAAATAAGTGAAAGAGTTGAAGAAGTGCTCTAGGAAACCCCTCTTCTTATCCTACTTACTGCACAGCTCTTTTGTCAGTGTTTGAGGTCATTATCTATGTTCAGAGGCTTGAACTCTCTAGCCAAAAATGAATAGGATCTGTTTTCTCCTATTTTCTTTTAGATGCCAGAGCTTTGAACAGGGGGTCTTGAATCTAAACAGCTGATATTCTAAAGACCCATTTATGAATTCCATACAGGAATTTCATGTACATTGCTTTTATCAGTTTATTTCTTGGGGCAAAAGTCAGAAATAGGTGTTGAGGTGGCCCCATTTTCTGCTTTGTGTTGTGCTTCAGTCCTAGGCACAGGGGTTCACTTAATACCTAGCAGAAAGCTTGACTGACCTCTGATGCTGTTAGAAATGAATGCTTGTCCTCTCCACGCATAGGTGACACCAGAATTCCAGGATGAGCTGATGTGCATCTTGAGGAACCAACAGCGGGAGCTCTCTGAGCTGCGTCAGAACCAGATGGAACTGCTTCAGAAACTCACGGACCACCTTGATGCCATTCAGAGCTCCCTTATGGGCCATGTGGAGAGGGTGATTGACTCCCAGCAAGAGCAGGAGCGTATCCTTCTTTGCAAACGTTGTGTGGGGATTAAGGAGTGGAAGGCTGTAGGCAGACTAAAGACGTGACAAAAGTTGCACAAGAGTAATTATGGAACGATCTTTTTCCACCTTTCCTCTTTGAGGCAAGTCAGTACTTGCACCAGAAATAGCATCTGACTGTTCTCTTCCCACTGCAGAAGAATGAGTGAATGGCTGTGTGGGGCTAGACTGCCTACAGGGACAGCTAAGTTAACTCACAATATGTAGGGAACACTGCTGTTTAGCTTCTTTTAGCTGTCTGACTTTTCTACTACACCTTCCAGAGCTCTCACTCATTTGTTTAAGGGCACCGTGTTGTTTACAGGAACACATCAGCAATGTGGAAGACATCTCTTTCACCAGAGCTGTAGATTTGCTCTCACTGATCTTCTGGAAGCTGGTCTCCATTGTTGTGGACAGGAATGTTGAGTGTTGACAGGAAATCTATTGTTTGTGCTCCTTAACATGCTTTCTCATTAGAGAGGAGACTAGACCGGGCACTGACAGAAGGACAGCAGCGCAATGGGCAGCTCCAGGAGCATCTGTCTCAGCAGCTATCTCAGTCCCTTTCCACTGCTATATGTAACCGTCTGGAGAGGACCGTTCGTGAGGAGATGAAGAAGACGGTTCCCCAGTGTGAGTGTTGCTGCCTAGGTTTTGAAGGTGGATCCCTTGAGCTAGCCCTGTGGGGACTGAAAGTGTGCTGCATAAAAGTGTTGGCACTGCATGAAGCAGGGGTTTGGTTACATGAAGACTAGTCACTGCACTTAACTATTGTGGGCTCCACTGCATTTGGAGAAGAGAAGTTGTAGTTTGGAAAGAGTTCGAGGCTTCCAGAGGGGATGCCTTTTCAGAGAGCATGGTCTGGAATCTCTTCAGTGGAAGAAGGCAGGAAAGGCTAATCGGTTTGGAAGTGCTGAGACTTAACCAGAGCAAATCTAAACTTGTCTTTGCTCTTGGCGCACTGGCACCATCCTTGAAAGGAAATGTTCAAAGAAATGCTGGTGAGAAAGCCTCTGCAGCCATTGGTATCCACTGTTCTGCTCGAAGCAGGGCTACACACTATTTTAGATCAGGTCAGCTGTGACTTTGTCCAGGCAGGTCTTGAAAAACTTTCAATATTGGAGATTCCATAGCCTTGCTGGTGACTTCCAGAGCTGTATCACCTTCCTAGCAAAAAGCTACTCCTACTATCCAACCTTAGCTTCCCGAGCCAGAGCTTGTTACTATTGCCCTTTGCTGTGTCATATCCAAAAAGAGTTTGACTTCATTTTCTTTTTTGGGTTTTTAGGTGTGGCTCTGGGCTTAAAGCTGCACCTCTGACATGTTTGTGTTGTACTTAGGCATTTCCAAGAGCATGGACCCTGTTGCTGGCCAGCTAAGTAACACTATTGCCACCAAGCTCACTGCTGTTGAAGGGACACTGAAAGAGAATATCACTAAGCTAGTGAAATCAAAGGTAAGGAGAACAAGACTGTAGCTTTTCCTGGGGACAGGGAGTTGTCACCTGCCTGGGTAGCAACTCCTTGTACCACTTCCTCAGTTATATCTCCAGGTTAGGTCCATTTAGCTGCCAGTGGTCTGTTCTGATCTTATCAGAAGAGCAAACTTGTTGTGTACTTCCTTGCCTGTTTTGCCTCATTAGCCCTTAATTTCATTACCAAATTGTTAAATTTATGGTAGAGATTCTCACCCCCGCAGTGGTTTTAGAGCCATCTCGGTTAGCCAAGTGGTGAAAGTTTGGCTCTTCTGCCTGCTCTCCACTCTGTTCTTCATTTCTGCGTCATTTGGGGAGCAGAAGCTTGTTATTTAGTTTGGCAGGGAATGGTGGGTTGTGGGAGAGATGCAGGGGAAGGGGGAAGGAGCCTGACTGTGTCACTTCTTCTTGCTCTGAAGTTGAACTACAGGGAAATCATGATGTTCCTGGGCAACCCCTCAGCAAGCAGAGGCTCTGCCTACTGTAGTCATGATGTGGCATTGTCAGTGGAAAGACTTGAGGCAGTATACACTTCTGACCTTGGCCTTTCCCTAGTGTGAGTGTGCTGAGGGGTCCTACAGTGTTCATTCACATCTTTATCCTGCTGCAGGCTGTTGTTAATTTTCTGGAATCTCTTCTGTGTGTGCTTGTAAGAACCTTACAGATACCATCGTGAGGGCGACGGCTGATACGCTGCAGGGGCCAATCCAGTCAGCTTACAGAGAAGCATTTCAGAGCGTCGTGTTGCCTGCTTTTGAGAAGAGCTGCCAGTCCATGTTCCAGCAAATCAATGACACATTCAAGCAGGGCACACAGGAATGTGAGTAGGTTTCTTTCTCTGAGTTTTCTCTGCACAGCATTTTTGCATTAGGGGCTGACAACAGGTTGACTTTTCCTTATGCCTTTGCCTTTCAGAGGTTCACCAGTGGCTGTTCAACATCTTAGCCCATCTGCATGCTCCATTCACACTTGGGAAATGAGTGAGGGGACTTTTATATGTGGTGCTTTAAGAACAGATACCTCTTATCTCTGTAGCCTGTGCAGCAAAACACTTGGGCCTCTTTCTGTGAATCTGTGGCTTCATCTCTTGAGCAGAAAAGCTTGGCTGTAGGATTGCCCCATGCTGACACCAGGCAAATGGTGTGTGGAGAGGGTAACAGTCCTGCAGCTTTACCCTATTCATAGAGGGGTAATGGAATTGGGGAAGGTTTAGAGAAACGTACAGAGGTGATCAGAGGTTGAGCAGTGATCAGTCAGTGTAGGCATGGTCAGGTTGAAAAAAGAAAGCTAGACTTCTAAGTAAGGAAAAATTGTACACTGATGCACTGGAGAAGATCCTTCATCTTTTCAGGCTTGGGATCTGGTTCCTTGACCTTCTGTGAGGCCAGGCAGGTATTACACTGGCTCAGTAATTGTTTCTGCTAGAGCTGGATTTCTGCCCTGACCATCTCCACAGGTACCAAAGGCATAAATGTCTTCCTCTCTTGTTATTGCAGATATCCAGCAGCTTGAAACTCACTTGAAGAACAAAAAGGTACGAGAACAGGAGGCCCGGGATCCACTGCTGAATCAGCTTCGACAGCTCATCAGCGCATTCCAGAGCACCACCGAGCAGTTGGCTTCCACTGTCGCAGCTAGTGTCCATGCTGAGGTGCAGCATCAGCTGCATATTATTGTGGGCAAGTAAGTTGGCAGCTAGGCCTGTGGAAGAGGTGTCCCGGGGAGGTATAGCTGTCTGTAACAACCCTCTACCTGCTTATTTGTGGAATTAGCCATTTGCAACTCTGGGGCTGTTCATTGTCTCGGTGCACCATGTGACACAGTGCATGGGCTGGTTTAATTGTGGCCCTGTAGAGCACAAAATGAAGACCACAGAGGGGTTCTATCAACCAGCTGTATCGCTGCCACTTGTGTGACCTTGGTGTCTGCTTTACAGTGTCCCATGTGCATGTCAAAGGTCAGAAGGGACTTGAAGCAGCCCAAACCTGCACTCAATTTTGACCAGCCTTCCTGTTTTTAAATGTTCTGGTCTTTTGAAGGCTCAAAAGTTTCTGCAGGCTACTCTGTCCTTAGAATTGTAGAATCATTGTGGTTGGAAAAGACCTCTAAGACCATCAAGTCCAACCACCAACAGAACACCAACAACCACAACTGAACCATGTCCTGAAGCTTCACCTCTATATGTTTTGTACACCTCCAGGAATGGTGACTTCACCACTTCCAACTGCTCTGTAGTAATTTGTCCTTAGCCATTCTGGTTTCAAGATGTGATTCTGGCAGTGCTTTCAACACATTTCTGCTCTAAAGCCAGAGGTGGGTTGCCAGGTATTGACTGGCCAGTGGTCACCTGTGGGGCAGAATACCCCTATCTGTTTTAAGCCACTAGAAGCCATATCAAAACGTGTTGGGGTCTTTGATGCAGATCAGGCTTACCAGGAAGGCTGCCAGACTAAATTCTGGTGGTGTTGCCCAGGCTGTGCATGGTCCAGGGAAGTCCTACTGTTCTAGCTGCAGCATAGGGGGGTTGATACTTTTGTACCTTTTGTAAGAGAGGAGGATCCAGCTGTTGAGGGGGAAGGTGTAACACACAGCAGCAGAGCCTGCTCTGTGAACTGGTCTCATGTAGAGGAGTCACAGGCTCAGTGGAAGTGTGGTCTCGTGCTAAAGGTGTCTGCAGGCTAGGAAACTCTCTCAGATGTGGTGTAGAAAGCTGGGTTCTTTTGGGGATGGACTTAGAGCTGAGTAACCTTGCCTGTGAGCCAGAGATGTTAAAGATGTAAAACACAACATGACAAGAGACTTCCCCAAAACATCACTTTCCTACACACAATCACATCTTCCCTACATACCCTGGGATGGTGTGTTGTTGGTCACAGGGCTACCCCACATAACATGTTTTGTGGCATGTTTCTGATGCCGATGCCTCAGAGCAATTTATATTAACCCTTTGAGAGCCACACTACAATGAACAAGAAAGCCTGTGCTTTCTCACAGGCATGAGCTTTGTGCAATGGAGTCCCTCAGCTCTTCATCTTCAGAGTTGCCTGTTTTGGGTTTTTTTCAGCATGCAGGAGTCTATTTTGGCCCAGGTGCAGCGAGTCATTAAAGGAGAAGTGAGCCTGGCTATGAAGGAGCAGCAAGCAGCTGTAACCTCGAGCATCGTCCAGGCAATGCGCTCGGCAGCTGGGACTCCAATCCCCTCAACGCACTTGGATTTCCAATCTCAGCAAACTCACATCCTTCAGCTGCTCCAGCAAGGACACCTCAACCAAGCTTTCCAGCAGGTACTTCAACTTTCTGGTAGGGTGTGCAGCTGCATATTGGGGATGGAGTAGGAGGAAAAGCTCTTTTGAGGTGGGGACGTAATCCCATAAACAACTCATACAGGAGATGACTGAAAAGACCTGTGACAGGAGACTGCTCAAGGGCTGCAGTTGCAGTTTCATGCAGGTTAAGACAGCCATGCAAGTTCTGTAATTCGATGACCGTTAAGTTCCTTCCTCCCTGCCTGTGCCCTGTCAGGATAGTGTCAGTGCTCCAGTAAACCGCAGTGTTTTGCCATCAGCAGTGGCATGTGATGCACCCCTGAAGAGCAATGGCTTGATAAGCCTCTCCAGGCAGATCTACCAGCTGTGGCCTGACCTTGCCTTTGCCTTTGAATGTGCAGGCAGATCCGTTTGAGCTGCTGTGGACAAATTCTTCTGGGAATAATCACATTGCTGTGCTGGTGGGCTGGCAGGGGATGTAAACATGGGCTCGCTCTGTGCTAGTTGTAACCCGCTCCCCTCTGTCTGCCTGTGGTCTGTTCAGCTTAGAACAGACATGGTGTCCTCTGAAAGTAGACTGAGAGCCTAAATATTGTCCCACTTGCATTTACATCTTTGCAGGCTCTAACAGCAGCTGATCTCAACCTGGTCCTGTACGTCTGTGAGACTGTGGATACTCAGCAAGTATTTGGACAGCATCCGTGCCCGCTCTCCCAGCCTGTGCTGCTCTCTCTCATTCAGCAACTCTCTTCAGATTTGGGTACTCGTACAGAACTGAAGCTGAAGTGAGTATAATCAGAGTGATGGGTCTGAACCTGTGCAGACCTGTTCCTGGCTCTGGCTGTAAATTCACAGCCTGGAAGTGGAAGGTTGTGCTTTGTCAATCATTGGAGCTTGTGTATCCTGTTATTGATGTGTGAACAACTGATAGTGACTTGGAAAAAGAGGTAGGCGTGGCCACAGAAGGCTTTGCCCAGAGGTGGTAATAGGAGGTGGTACCCAGTTGTAGATGCTGTTTCTTCCTGGACTGTGGTCTGAACAGTGATCTCCTTTAACTGAGGAACAATTTCCATATGAAGGCAAAAGGAGGGCTAGTGCCACATTTCCTGGATAGCTGAATATCCAGAGCAGCTTTGCTCTGTCCTCAGTTCTTAACCTGCTGATGGACTTTGCCGGCAGTTTCTCATCGTGCCTGCCAGAGAGGTTAGTAGGAGGTGACAGCAGTTGCTACTGGAAATACTGCCTGTTAGAAGTTCTAAGTAAAGCTCATGTGACACAATAGGGACAGTGTCATGACACACACTTGCCATGAACGTTTTTAGTGAGCGAGTCAAAACCCTTTATCTGCCTTAAAATCTTGAAATGGTACCTGTAGGTTTTGACTCTGGCTTGTATGGAAAATTACTTAAACTGAGTTATAAACTCAAATTAAAAATAGGGGTAAAGCGCATTAGAAAAGCTGAAAAAGAGCTTTAAGTTACAGAAGAGCTGGTAATGAGAGTTCAAGTTGGGACTGATAAGCATAGACTGGTCTGTTAGTGAGAATGTTTTGCAGCACCCACGCTGCCTTCTCTCAGGCTGCAATTAGAAAGTTTATGGCTTGTTTCACTCTTCCTTGCCCAATTCCTGTATAGATACAGGTATATTAGGAGGAGACCTTAAGTATATCCCCATCTAAAATAAGCCTCACTTCTCAGCCTTCTTACTGCCTAGTAAGTGCCTGATTCTTATACTAAAAATGCATCAAAGAAAATACACACAGAGCTGTGAGCAAGGCATGGCCTGTGGCCAAATGCCACCTCTAGCTCTGCAGGGAGTTCCAGCTTGCTGTTGTGCCTGCTCAGCTCAGGCAGACGGGTTTGCATTGTGCATCCCCCAGGCTGGAGGCTATGGACTGCCCTTACGTGTTGGAGAAGGGGTAGGTGGACTCTGCTGTGAGTCAGTAACATTTATTTTCTGATAGCTGAATGTACTGCACCAAGGATGGTTGGGTGGGTGAGCAGAACTGTGCATCTTCAGTGACGGAATGAACTGAATCGAACTGGGATCACATACTGGGTTTGGTTCTAACTTGGTCATTCTCCCTCAGTTACTTGGAAGAAGCAGTGATGCACCTGGACCACGGTGACCCCATCACCCGAGACCACATGGGGTCAGTCATGAACCAGGTGCGGCAGAAACTCTTCCAGTTCCTCCAGGTGGAACCCCACAACACACTGAGCAAGCCTGCCCGTCGCCTCATGATCATGCTCCAGGGCCTGGTCACCCCCGGCATGACCTAGGAGGACCTGGCTGCCTTGTGGGCTGCTCTGTGGAAACCCACCCAGCAGATCCAGTAGTTACTAACCACATCTGGCTTGCGATAAGAGATCTTGCCAGGAAATCTATCAACATGTGTGTGATGTCTCTAAGGCAAATGCCATCTATGTATAGTTCCAAATAGTCACTGAGCGATCACTTGGCTTATTTTTCCTAAATCGCCTCTTGTTGAGGGAGTTAAGTCTCCTCTTTGCCTGCCCATCCATCCCGGAGGCCTTGCTGGAGTGTGAGTTGCACTCGGAAGAAGGTCGTGGATTTCTTACCCCTTTAGTTCAGATTCTGCCACTGGGAGCAGAGAAGGGAGGTGCTTGCTGAACCCTGAGCAAGGGAGTTGCTGGGCACGTGTGCTCCTCGCTGACCAGAAACTTCATACCCAGGTCTTAGCCAAGGGCTCAAACTCCTTCTCCCTGGTGGGTTGAGTTAGCTGGGAGGATGTCGACTGAGCAGGAATGGGGGGGGCCATTAACTCCAGGCCCGCACTGCTGTCAGCGTGGGGTGCCCAGCCCCTGCCATGCAGTGGTGGGGGTTGGAGCAGGGGCCACAGGGGTAGCCAGAGGAGCTGCTCTGGGTCAGGATGGTCTGTGCAAGCCCCTGGCCTGTTGGTTCTGTTGTGCATTGAAGCATGCCTGTGGTTGAGGCATTAGTTTTGGGTTTACACCAGGGTTTTTCTTTTTATCTAAATTTTGATTTTTTTTTTTTAAATAACATGAAGAACAATTCAATAAATGACTTTTTGAGAAAAAAAAAAAAAAAAAGTGGAGACCTGCTTGTTGTGCGTGTGAAACGTTGTCCAGGCTGGAGCCTGGGGCGAGGGGCTGGGATGCCCTTTCTATTCATAGCCTGGAGAAGAGAAAGCTCAGAGGAGACCCTATAGTGACTTTCCAGTACCTGAAGGGGCTACAAGAAAGCTGGGGAGGGGCTGTTCATAAAGGTTTGTGGTGATAGGATGAGGAGCAGTGGGTATAAACTGGAGAGGGGTGGGTTTAGACTGGACATAGGGAAGAATTCACTATGAGGGCGGTGAGGCTCGGGAGCAGTTGCCCAGGGAAGCTGTGGCTGCCCCATCCGTGGAGGGGTTTAGGGCCAGCTTCGATGGACTTTATGCAGCCTGGGCCGGTGGGAGGTGTCCCTGCAGGGGGTGGAGCCGATGGGCTTTAAAGTCTCTTCCAACCCAAAGTGTCGTGCGGTTCTATGGTTCTCTTCCCAGCTCCCAGCCGGAGTTAGGGGGGTTGGTGTGTGCGGGAGGAGGGCGGCCCCGGCGGGTGCAGCCCGGGGGCCGGTCCGGGGCGGGGCTGCCGGGGCTGCGGAGCCGGAGCGGAGGGCGGCGGGGTCCGCACCATGGGCTGCGGCTGCTGGCGGCTGCTGAGCGTCGTGTGGCCGCTGCTCCTGCACCTCGGTGAGTGCCGGGGAACCGCCGTGGGGAGCGGGACCTCGGGCTGCCCTGCGCCCCGTGCCCTCCAGCCGCGGGACGGGGCTGCCCGCCGGCCCCGGGGCTCAGACAGCCGCCTCGCTGCCCCTGCCTCCCTGTCCTGCGGGTACCCGGGGGCGTCCCTGCCCCGACCTGGGATAACCGGAGCCGCACGGAGGGTGGAGGGGGGTGGGGGGAACTGCCGGGGCAGCTTCGGGGCTCAGAAGCAGAACGGCTGCCTCGTGCTTTGCTTGGAGGCGGGAACGCTCCGCGGGGCAGCCCGGGCTCCCTCCCTGCCCTCCTCCCCTTCGGGCTCCCTCCTTGCCTTTCCCTCGGGGCTCTCTCGTTGCCTTTCCCTTGGGATTCCCTCCTTGCTGCTCCCTCCCTTCTTTCAGGGCTCCCTCCTTGCCTTCCCCTCAGAGCTCCCTCCCTTCTCTCAGGGCTCCCTTCTTGCCTTTCCTTTGGGACTCCCTCCTTGCCTTCCCCTCAGAGCTCCCTCCCTTCTCTCAGGGCTCCCTCCTTGCCTTCCCCTCAGAGCTCCCTCCCTTCTCTCAGGGCTCCCTTCTTGCCTTTCCTTTGGGATTCCCTCCTTGCCTTCTCCTCAGAGCTCCCTCCCTTCTCTCAAGGCTCCCTCCCTGCCCCAAGCTCAGGACACCTTTCTCCCGTGTGGTTTTACGGTTGGGTAGCAGAGGGGTTTTGCCCTCCTCGTTTCTCCTGCCTGCCCTACTCAGCCTCACACCAAAGGAACTGGGCAGAAAGCAAGGTTAGCGCTGGGCGGAAGCCATACTCCAGCCTGTGGCAGGGATGGGCTGGCCAGCGAAGGAATCTGCTGGCCCTACCAGCCACCAGATGTGTGGGCTGATGGCAGACACGCTTGTTGCCCAGCTAGGTCTAAAGAGGAGCGATGGATCCCATTTTCTCCATTGATACCTGCAATATTTGTGCCCCGCGTGACTTGCATCAATCCAAGATTTTCCTTAGCAATGTGGGCAAGAGATTTCCTATCTGAATCCTCTGCCACTGGCTCAGGTTTCAGGCTTGCCCTAGTCTTGGTCTCAGGCACAGCTGCTTTGCTGAGGGCCTTGTTCCAAGGGCAGAGACGTGAGATGCCAGGGGCTCGGCACACAGCTCCCTGGAGACATCCTGGCTGCCTTGGCAGCTTCCAACTGCTCCTGGGGGCTCCTTCTCGCAGGGCACCCCTCTGGGGCTCTCCTCATGCCTTTCTAGCATCCTCAACTTGGAGAGCTCCCAGGCACACGTGCACAGCACTTCTAAAAGTCTCACTATTCCTGTGACGTGACCCTGGGGGTTCTCTGGGACAGAGCTGAGCCGAGCATGCGGCATTTCCTTGTGACCCAGCCCACACCAGCTCTTTTTAGGCTTCCCCCTGGCTGTGGATGGCTCTCGTGGTTGTCCCTAGCACACCCTGACACACACTGTACTGTGTGGCCAGCACTGGGGTTTGGCCAGTCCTGGTTGTGCTTAACTTGTGGAACAGAGCAGGGCTGTGGGGCTTCCTGGGGTGAAGCAGCCACAGTCACACTTGTACATCTTCCTTGTGTGCTATTCTTTCCTACCCTGCCCCCTGCTCCCCTTCTTCCCCTCTTTCTCCCTTTTCCCCTTTCCATTTCCCCTTCCCCTTCTCTCCTGCTGCAGTAGGAGCAGGGACTCCAGCTTGCTGAGCCTTTGCCTTTGTTTTTTTGTTTGGTTTTTTTTTTTCCTCTGTTGTAGTCACAAATTAATCTTTGCTGTTAGGGGATAAAAGCCGGGACAGATGGCTCCAGGGAGAGCCTGGGAGGCCCGAGGCCCCACAACTAATGGCAGCATCCCTTGCGGAGTTGTCACATCAGGCTAGGAGCAAAGGTTCTCTCCAGGCACCTGGGGAGGGGATGCTGAGGGTCTGGTGGGACGTGGAAGCCCCTTGCCACGTTTCAGAGCCCAGTGTCCCCTGTACTAGGTGACACCTGCACCCCACACACCCCTGAGCCAGGCGGGTGATGGGCATCGGGGGGTCTGTGGAGGCTCAGCTCGCTCTCTGCTCTCCCTGCAGTTGTGAGCCAGGAGTCTGTCAGCATGGCAGGGAACTGTGACACCATCTACAAGGGCTTTGCCAGCTGCCTCATCAGCCTAGGCGACAGCATGGCCCAGAGCGTCCGGCAGCAGCGGGAAGAGGGCGGCGAGGAGGCACAGGAGCTGGACACCATCTGCAAGTGAGTGTTCCTGTCCCTGTGGAGCTTCTAGAGTGGCTGGTGACTTGCCACCAGCACCCACTCTGGCTCCTGCTCCTCTCCCCAGGTCCTGGGATGACTTTCATGCCTGTGCTAGCGAAGTGCTGTCAAGCTGCCCCGAGGAAGCAGCTGCCATCTGGGAGTCGCTGCGCCAAGAGTCCCGCAAGATCCAGTTCCAGGGGAACCTGCAGGAGCTGTGCAGCGGCCGCCTGGCCAGTGCCCGTGGCTCACCGGCTGCTGAGACCAACCAGGCCACCCTGCGGGGCTTGGCCACCCCGCTGTGCCCCCAGCTGCTGGCCCTGCTGACCCTGCCACTGCTGCTGCCCTGGCTCTAGCCCTGCCTACCCGCGGGGTTCCTGGCCGATGCCCCAGATCAGCCCCCCGGCATTGGCACCCACGATCCCCTCTGAGCCCACCTCCCCTGGGCATCTCATGCAGGGTACAGTCTTCTCCTGGAGCCCTTCAGATGGATTTATATTTATATTAAAAGACACTTTTACATTTCTCCTGTCTCTCTGCTGTGGGATACCCCTCGTGCCCTTCCCAAGCTCCAGGTGTGCTTGCTGGATCAGCCCCAGGGAGGGTGATGGAGGGGCACGCTGGGCAGCCCACAGGACCCCCAATGATTCCCGGTGCCCTGCCAGCTGCTTTTCTGGGCCAGGCGTAAAGGGCATAAATCCCTTTAGAGATGGGTCAAATGGTTTCTTTTTTTTAAGGGGCATCTTGGGAAAACACCAATAGCTTGTCTTCTGATAGGCAACTCCAGTGGTAGCAGCTAATATTCTGAAAGCAATCTCATTTTTCATCCCTTTTATTTTGGTCCTGCTGTATTTGGTCCAATTAATGGTCATCAAGGAAATGCAGGTCTGCAGAGGAGAGAGGATTATCTTGAGATGAGATGATATAGGTGAAGAAAGCCAGGGAACTGAAGCTCTCTGTGTGGGTCTTGTTGAAGTTAAAACAAGTGCTGAAGTTTAACTTGCTTATATCACTCAATAGAAGATGCTGTCAGTCCCATCCCTGGTGCTGCTACGTTGCAAACTTCAGCATATGGATGTTTTTTCCTAGCAGGCTTAAACCCATGATGGCAAACCAGTTCCTCTGGGTGCAGGTTGGTGAGACAATGTCCCTTCTCTGCAGCGAACAACCATCTTCCCTCAGCTGCCACCTAAAGGGACATTAAAATTGTGAATAGGCCACCCCATCTATCATACACCAGTGGCTCCTCACCAGCACGGCACTGAGACTACCAGCACTGGCAGCAGGGAGACTTGAGGTGCTGAGGGCCGTGGTTTAGTGATTGATAGGAAAGGTTGGACTCGATGATCCTGGGGGTCTTTTCCAACCTTGTGATTCTGTGATCTGCCGCCATAGCATGGGAAACCATCCCTCTCGGTGGAAGCCAACAGCACCCTGACTGCCAGAATCCTCTGGCCAATGCAAGTGCCACCACACCATGGGCCATATGAGGCACAGCTGTGAGCAGGAGTGGTGAGAAAAGCAGCTAAGTGCCCTGAGCAGTGTGTTGCTGCTGTTCCTTTGATTCCCAAGGAGACTTTAAGGCTGCCCCAAGAGCAGCTCCGTGGCTGGTCATGGGGCACAGTCGTGGCTTTGAGCGGAGAATGCTGGCCTGTGTCTGAAAGTCTGTGGCATGCAAGCAAGAAGCTCAATTACCTCTGTCCTCATCAAGGCAGGGAAAAAAATTGCTCAAGGTGCAGTGGCTTAAATGAGTGATCCCAGACATGCTGGAATGTCAACCCTGCCAACTCCAGGGCCTGGAAAGCCTGCCTGGACTGTTGTGCTGTGGTCCATCCCGGGGGCCTGAGCAGTCGCTGCCAGTCCCTCAGCTGTCCAAGGGGACTCTGCAGTGATTTCATGCTGCCTACTGCATCAACCAGCTTGTAGCTGCCTTGGGGGAACACAAAACATTGTCTGGAGACAAGTGAAGATGGGCTGCCAGCAGCCTTTGCCAGGGGACGGTGCCGGATCCCCCAAGGCGCAGGGGTCAAACCACCATCTCAGCTCTCCTTGGCCAGCAGCTGCCACTCCCCGTGTTTAACGCTGGCGCCGGGGAGATAATCCGCCGATTCTTTCCTTTCCAGTTCCTGACAATCCAGTGTTTAAGGGTGAATTAGTCCTGGATCCCTGCAGGGTGGTTAAGAGGATAAACGCCACGCACTGCACTGCGCAGTGCCCATCACCCTGCCGGCACCTCCGTGGGGCCAGGGATGGTGGGATCCATGCTGCAGGCTGCTCCCCACCATCCTCCAGCAGGATGGGGAGAGGTGGCTAGGGAGCTAGAGGACTACCAAAGGCCGTGCTTTGTCAGGCCATCTCCGTGACGGGGACCCCGGTGGACACCAAACTGCAAGGTTTCAATCCAGACACTCTGGGTGTTCAATCCTGCGCATGGGAAGAGGTGCTGCATGTTTCCCATGCCTCTGCACATCACCTGCACCCTTTGCTATGCTGCCACATGTCCTGCAGCTGGGAAATGTCATCATCTGTGACACCAGAGTACATCGCGACACAGCCTGCTGGCACTGACAGCTCCGGGGAGCTGGGATTTGGGGATGTCAGGCTAGGATGGGTCACTGCTGGCTGGTGGCACCCTGTGGACTACAGTACGGCACTGCCCTAAACCCACTGTTGCTGTGTCACCCTGAGTCCTCCTTCAAGAAGTTGCCCTCAAGGTCAGGAGTGGCATGACAACCTGCAGAAAAGCCCCCTGGGTTCTTCAAAGTAGGGATAAGCAGCTGGTGTCTCCCCTCCCATTAAGTTCAAGGATTTGTGGCAAGGTTTTGGGACAGTCTGGCAACTTTAGAAAGGGGCAATGTTCTCTATCATTCCTGCCCCCAAAACAAGCGCTGGTTGGCATCATAAAGCAGCTGCCCAGGCTGAAATCTGGGGTCAGGGGATAGGGGGGGCAGGGAATGGTGAACGCCAGCGCCAGGTGCCTCCAGGAAACCCAGTACTCTGTGAAAACCCATTGCTCCGGTTATGAAACTCCGGCGACCTACTTTACACTCCCCGCTTTTGTTCTTAATTCCCAGATATGGCCGCTCTCCAGATTTTGCCCATCAAGGCAAATTAATTGGAGTAGATCCTAATTTGCTCTCTGTTATTCTTTGGGCAGAAGATTAAATGCTCTGCAGACATTATCTCCCTCTCTCTTTTCTAAGAGACAAACCTGAATTATTAAAAAAAAAAAAAAAAAAAAAAAAAGAAAGAAAAGGGGATAAAGGAAGGCCGAGTCTGGTTGAGTTGACGTTTGAATTCACTTTTTGTAATCGCAGAAGGGGCCAGGGAGGCCGCCATGGCCCCAGGCAGCTGGAACCAGATGGTAATACTATTCTGGGCAGCTGTGTGAGTAGGATGGCACACGAGGCACGGCGATACGAGGGCCAACCTCCCAGCCACACAATGGTTGAGACCTCCTTTCCTTTGCCCAAGGGAATTACTCCTGGTGAAGGTGTTGGCTAGGGAACAACAACTCCTCGCCTGTGGGGACACACTGGATTTGTCCAACAGAATGGGCTGAAGCTGTGCCGGGGCTTCTGACGGAGGTGGCTCCTTGCCCTTCCATGGCCCTCAGTGCCACCGTCCCAATCCAATGTCCAGCACCTCCAGCACCCCAGCGCACCACAGGGAGAGAGAGCGCTGGGAGCCATGCATAGCCTGGAGGACACAATGTCACAGGGCTGGCTGCCGTCCGAGACGGTGTGGGGATTTCTGCTGAGCCACATGTCCAGCTTTCCATAAGGAAACACCAAAAGGCAACCTGAGTCCCCGCAAATCGGACACAGCAGGAATGGCTGAGCCAGAGTCACCTCTGCGCTCAGCCCCCAGGCTGGCACCCCATCTGTACCCAGCTTTGGGGCTTTTTTTTCTCCAGAGAGGCATATGGAAAGTTGGATATCTTTTTTAAGCAGCTTTAATTGAACATCCTCCCTGCTTCAACCTCTGCTCAGCCTTGCTGGGACAACCTTGAGCTCTGGCCCAGCACAGCCGCTGAGGCACAGGCTCACTGCCCTGTGTGGGCTGGGATGTGATTCAGAGGAAATCCAGTCTTTCTGCTTCACTGCGTGTCCACTCAATGGCAGATGAGGGATGTCCTGCTCAGTGACCTTCCCATGTCCTGGCACCGCAGGAAGACCAGGGCTCCCCGAATAGCCCCATACCCCTGCCACACAGCAATGTTGGAGGCAGCCTGGGGTGCTGGTGAATACTGGAGGTAATGCTGGCCATTTCCATCATTCTGCAGGAAATTACAGCTTGTAGTGGTCCACCAAGGCTCTAGATTCAGGTGGCAGTGCTGCAGGTGGAAGATGGATGCAAAGGGAGCTCTGGAAGGTCTCTTATCTGAACTCCTGCTCCTATCAGGGTTTAGCCATGCAACCAGGGGAGTTGTGCATATCCAAGAAGGGAGAATTGTTCACCTCTCTGTGTACTTTGGTGGTCCCAACCTTTCTTTACCAGCTTCCACAGAAGAAGTGATGAAGAAGCTGCTGCTGAGAGAAGCAAAACCACAAGGGGAGCCCACTCTGGCAGGGGGATGGTGGTCACCAGCAGAGAGCAGCCAAGTTGTGGGGCGACCTCTACTTACTGCTTCTTTGTTGAGATCCTTGCCTTGATGGGCTAAATCCTTCCCGTGGCACCAGGGGCAGGCTGTGGGTCTTGGCAAGTGAGAGTTAGAAGGTGGATTTCTGAAGTGCTGCTTTGCAGCCCGCAGCTGGCAGCTTAGGATCAGGATGCTTCCCTTGGTTGTCAAACATTTCTTCTTGGAGAAATTACTGTAGAGTAAGGAACGCGTTTCAAGTGTCAACTACCACTGACCCAAACTCAAAATGGGTGCCCAAAAAAGTGCCCTCTTGTAGATGAGAGGATGGTTCCTGGAGATCCCTGCCTGCTTTCAAGCTCCACCACAAGTTTCACGCTTCCTCCAGATTTTCTGCAGCAATCTACAGGTCCTTCCTGGCCTTGTCCCTGGGTATTTTGCCAGGCGGATGTGTTGGCTTTGTGTGGGTGTCTGTGTGATGTTCTCTTGGCTCCAGTGGGTCTCAGAGCACTATCGTGGCATAAATAATACAAAAGAGAGCTGCTCTGATTGAAATTCTCAGAAGTCTATGGTTCTGGCCCAAGAGTTGGATACCTGTTGGCTCTTCGACATTTCCGAGCTGAAAGTTAGCAGCGGTGATGATCCTGTAACCACTTCATTTGATGTTCTCATCAGCCAGACAGGAAACAAAAGCTGCGAGGAAGTGATTAATGGAAGATAAAAAACCCTAAGGGAAACCCATCCCTGCAGAGCGGTTATCCCTGTCCAAGTAGCTATGGCCAAGGTGAGGCAGCCTGCTACTGCATACCCATCTGTAGCAGCTGACAAGGAGAGGCGCGTGCTTTTTAATTTGTTGGTGGTGTCAAGCTGGGATGACCTTGAGAAACAGGCTAAAATACCAGGATCAACTTTAACAGGGACACGTGAGGTTTTACATGTTGGGTACAGGCTAAGCCATATCCCAGGGACAGTGCAGGGGACATGTGGCAGTGGACACATCTCCAGAAAGAAAATGTGGGGATTATAGGGATGAAAATATATCAGCAGCACCACTGCTGTGTGGGAAAACAAGAACAGGCTCATTTCTTGTGAAGGAAACTGTACAACTCACTAGATCTGCCAAGCACAGCCCAAGCAGCTCCTTCTCAGACCTGTCACTTGTTAAATTTCCATACCTTATCTGGAATTACGTGGAAAAGAGGCTGATGACAATAGCATGCATCAGCTACCTTTTAGTATGGTATGACTTACTAAGCACTTTAAACAGCCAAAGAGCCCAGGAGTGTTAAAATAAAACTGGCTATTTTTATAAGTATGGTAGGAGTGTGAAAATAGCCTCTCTCCACCTGAACCGCCTTGTGAATGACACGGCAGCCAGCCTGGAAAAGAAGCCCGACAGTCTCATATTTGTTTCTCCCCCAGAGAAAGATGTGCTGTCAGCATCTCTGTGAGAAGGTGCTGTCCCTTGTCTTGCTGCTTTCAGGTCATCTGGGACTGAAACACAGAGTATTTGGTTTAAGGATGGGGAAAGGGCTCGAGGAAGAAAGGCCACCAGCAGTTACCAAGCAAGCTTTGTGGGTTTTGTGGCACTTGGTAGCCAGGGAAAAGAAAGGAGAAAGGAATGTGCCTCGTTATTCTGTTGTGCAGAAGAACTAGCCCACAGGGACTGGGTTTTCCCTGCCAAATAGAAGGGCCGATGCTTCCGGGCAATTTTCTTGCAAAGGGAATGTTTTCCCAGAGCCCCACGGCCCAGCGGGAACCCTCATTTGGAGCAGCTCCCCCCGACACTGCTGGGTATCTGTTTGGGCAGAGTTTGGCTCTGACAAGGAGACGAGGAGCAGCAGAGTGTGGGAAGCGTGGGGAGAAGCAGCACCATGACTGTCAGGAGGCGTTCCTGCTCAGCCCATGGGCCAGAAGGGATCCTGGGCCCACAGAGCTGAGAAATCCTGGGTCACACAGTGAGGGGGATCCTGAGCCCTTAGGATGCAGGTGGTCTCAGGCCCACAGAGATCATAGAATCATAAAATAGTTTGGGTTGGAAGGGACCTCATCAATCATTCAGTTCCAACCCCCTGCCATGGGTAGGTAGGGACACCTCCCACTGGATCAGGTTGCTCAAAGCTCCATCCAGCCTGGCCTTGAACACCTCCCGCGATGGGGCAGCCACAGCTTCCCTGTGCCAGTGCCTCAACATCCTCAGTGAAGAATTTCTTCCTACTGCCTGATCTAAATCTTCCCCTTCCAATTTAAAGCCATTCCCCCTCTCCCTAGCACTCCAAGCCCTTGTAAAAAGTCCCTCCCCAGGTTTCCACTTGCCCCTTCAGGTACTGGAAGCTGCTCTGAAGTCTCCCTAGCACCTTCTCCAGGCTGAACTACAACTCTCTCATCCTGTCCTCATATGGGAGGTGCCCCAGCCCTTGGATCATCTTTGTAGCCTCCTCTGGAGCCGTTCCAACAGTTCCATGTTATTCTTATGTTGGAGATTCCATAACTGGACACAGGACTCCAAATGGAGTCTCATGAGAGTGGAGCAGAGGGCTGGAATCCCCTGCCTTGCCCTGCTGGCCATGCTGCAGGGCATGGTTGGCTTTCTGTGTTGCGAGTGCACTTTGCCTACTCATGTTGAGCTTCTCATCAGCCAGCACCGCCAAGTCCTTCTCTTCAGAGCTGCTCTCCTGGGGTCTGTGGGATGAGGGGGGCCCTGGGGCCATGCAGGGGTCACTATCCCTATGGGATGTGGCTGTCCCAGGGCTGTGTGGTGCGGTGGTCCCTGTCCCTGTAGGATGAGTGGGTCCTTGTACTGTGTGGTGTGGGGGTCCCTGTCCCTGTGGATGCGGGGATCTCTGTCCCTATCGGCTGCAGGTGTCCCTGTCCCTATGGGATTGCGGGGATCTCTGTCCCTATCGGCTGCAGGTGTCCCTGTCCCTATGGGATTGCGGGAGTCCCTATCCCAATGGACGCGGGGTGGCTTTTCGCACCGCCGCCGACAGGGGGCGATAGAGCGCGGGGCGCTGGAACAGCAGCTCCCTCGCCCCCTCTGGCCCCGCCCCTCCTCCTCCGCCGCAATCGCCGCGCGCGGAGACCCCGCCCCTCGGGCGTCCCCGGCGCGCAGCGATGACGTCAAGAGGCGGTGCCGCGCCC